>JBCFYV010006113.1:0-13603 GCA_039000515.1 Timema cristinae
ATTGTTTTGAGTTGGATAAAAAGAAATTATTTAAAAAAATGAAATAGTATGAGAAAACTTAAGTTTACGTTATTTTAAATGTAATATATAACAGGTAATTAAAGATCTTTACACTTATAACAAAACTGTGATCTTTTACAAGTGTTGGCAACCCAAAACCTAAACATATGATTTTCGAACTGTCATCCAGGTAAAAACCTATCGTGAACGGAATATATTTCTTCAGGTCATCTCACCATTTGGCTCTTGTTCGACCTAAATGTACCCCGCCATCTGGTATTCCCTCCAGTAATTCTCTTGGTCTGCGTTCTGTACTCTTTCTAGCGACATGTCTCATCCATCTCATCTGATTTCCTTTTAGCTTCTGGACAATTTTGGGTTGTTGCACCCAAGTATATAGAATCATATTTTTTTCCCTCTCCTGTATCCTTCCTTCTCTCTCGTGGGCCCCTAAATCTTCCATATTATCTTTCTTTTAAATACCACCAGTCTCTCCCTTTCTTTCTTTCTTTGCTGTGTTCCATTTTTCGGTAGTGAACAATACTATTGAGCTCACTATGGCTTTATTTCCTTGCATTTCGGTCTAATGCACACTTTATTCGACTTGAATATGGTTTACAGGCTGTGATAGTACTCTATTCATATTCTTCAAGTTATTATTCAAAACTCTTTCAAATTTATTAATTGGTTTTCATATATACTTAATTAATAACTAAAGGGATATTGGAGGGAAGTAGATAATTGTACTCGCATTTTTTGCAGTTTTGTAAATCAATTAAAATAGCTTTGTCCTAATAAATAGAGCCATTTAGATGAACACAAAATAAAATTGTCTTAAAAGAAAACTCAATTATGTTTGGATATTTGTTAAAAATAATCGTGTGAATAAAATATCCCCCAAATAAAACATTAAATTAGTGGCAATATTTTAACGGATCCCTTATCAATAGCAAAATAATTTGGGACCCACCTTCATTCTGTCTATAATTCTACCTTACCTGTCACGCCTTTCTATGTTATTGACTTTACTACCCCTGTGGTTCGTATTAAGGTTGCTAAGACGCGTTGAAGAAGTTAGAAAGTCTACATTATCTAAAAAGTGGTTTGATATTTTGAAATGAGGCTCACACCAAAATTAAAGCAAAAGTTATAAACATGTCAATAAAATATTCAAAACCTTAATTTTCAATTTTTGTAGTTTTAAAAATAATTATTTAAGGGTAGAATTAATTTATTTCTACGACTTTCTACTCGAATGGATAGTAAGACGCTTTTACCGAATAAACACTCGCTTCGGTGGTCGAATAGTCTAATTTGTCACTTTATCAATAGCCTGGATTGTGACAATGGGAATATGAGGGTTAGAGTCCCTGCTGGTTGTAGTATAGATGTTTGTTCTTAAATGGTTTTCCACTCTACTTCCAGGCAAATGAGGGTACATTTCTTTTGAATTCAAACTTTCTCATACTTAAAACATTAGCGTAATTAGTTCATACTTGTAATACTAGAACTGGCAGTGAGAAGCGGTGACAAAAAAAATTAATTAACAAATTAGACTCTTCTGGTTTAATCCAATTCAAACCAGTGAGTGACAAGATTTAACTTGTATTTGCTCCATTATTGTTCATTTGTTGGGGTATCACGTTTCACTGCTCGATTTGAATCATTGTATCGCAAACAAAAACAAATGATCTAATTTACCGCCAACGTAATATTAATAAAATGCCCCGTTAGATTGCCTGCGGTGGAGTCTACCATGACGTATTGGGCCCAAATGTTTAATTTTGGAATGCTATGTAATAATATACACTTCATTTGAGCTGATTTTCTCTCTGGGTAAGCATTTTTATTAGTGAGCTGAAAATTGCCTCAACGGTCATGCACAGACTAAGCCTGACTTCCATTCGTCTAACTCATTTCGTGCCTTATCTATCACAGCGTCACAGTGCCGTTGGCAGAAGCATTTTAAAAAGAGAAATGAAGGAAATGCAAAGATTTTGTTTCCCCGACATAATAACAATAGATTATTTACGGTCGAATTTAGGTTGAAATAAACTTTTTTGACAGTTAAAAATTACTTAAATAGTTGTTTTTTATATCTATCCTTCAAATCATTAGGTCTGCAGCTGTCGTATTTGATAGATCATTTTAATACCAAAAAAATAATATTAATAATACTCTAAGATGATATCATTATTTTCCACTAAAAAATATGTTTATAGTATCTTAAAGCTTCTTCCTACCAGAATCATAATGTAGATATTATTCGTTTAATTTGTTGCTATTTTTGTGCTACCATTAATTATAAAAAGTTATTATCTTGGTCGTGAAGTTTCAACACCTTATCTTAGATGGTATTACGTTTGTATACTGAGCTAAGAAGTCCAGTTCCAATTCCCGGCATGATCGAAAAAAACTGATCATTATGAGCTTGTGGCTTCTTCTGTCCAAATAATGTATTAATGGTTGTACGAGTGATTGTTTAGTTTGTAAATAAGGTTAATTTTTTTTAGTAGCTTGTCTTACTTTTCAGGCTACATGCATATGTACTAGTTACGATAGTGAATTAAGGATGAGGCAGGTGAAATTAAGAGGAAGGTTACCCGTATTTGCGTGGAGAAAGTGTATAAAACCTTTTAAGATATACCGCCCTCCGTACACCTGACCGGGATTTGAGTAACAAGAATACTGGATTTATCTATTTAAAAAAAGATTTAAGGAGATTGATTAATTTTAAATGGTTTTTCATAGAAAGAAAAGTAACTTAGTATTTCCTTTTGTTTTATTAAAAAGTATATTAACTATATAACTATTATAGATCTATTAAACCTTTGTTTTTATTATAGTGTTTTTCACCAAAAAAATCATTATTAAAAGGTATTATTGTGATAATTTCTATGAGTAGAGCTTTTTTTAAATAAGTTGAAAAGATTTTTGGTATAAAATATATCACTCTATAATTTTCTAATTTTAATAAAACTCGATTATTTAGTTCAAACTCGAAACGTTTCTGTTATAAAACGTATTAAACATTTTTTTAATGTTCAAAAATAAAACACAAAGTTTTATAGCTTATTAATAATATATTAGGTTTATCTTAGCTCAAGTTGTAAATTTGTTAAAAACCTACTTAAAGTATATTTCACCATGCAAACCAATTGTGTCATGGTTACAAGGGAAGTCGATTTAAATAATTTGTTAGTGTGTCAAAAGATATTTACGAAAAATATAAATATAAAACTATTTTAATATATTCTACAACGTCAGAAAATTGCCTAGAGCAGGGTCGGCAACACGTGGATCTCGCAACAAATATCAGTCGATCCCACAATAAAACTACATCGTCAAAAAAAAGCAATCTTATCTTAAATTATTCCACTATGACACATCTTATAAGATAGGGCCATAGTGTAATCCGTTGAGGTAAGACTTTCAGGGTGAGCGGGATGTAAACTTTATGTATTTTCTATAAAAGTAGGGACAGAAATATTGGAGGAAATATTGAATTTGAGGAAACAAATACAATTATATAAAAAATAAAAAATAAAAGTAGCGTGTAGAAACGAAAGTTGATCATAGGACCTTAGATAAATGTAAAAGTCGATCGGGCCTAAAAAAAAAGTTGCCAACCCCTGGCCTAAAGCCACTGTGAATTGACCGGCGTTGATTATTTTTGTACGTTTAGACAACTTAGTTTATTTCGCTGAGTTGCTGGTAGTTTACTATTTAAAACGTTGTGGGGGTAAGTAATAAGTTTATTTATTAGTATGACTAGCCTCGCTATTTAAATAATATGAACCTGTTCAAGGTTCGAGAGACAGGATAGTGAGTAAGTGAAACATTTTTTGAGGATATTCTTGTGAATTCTAGACAACTTAATTATCCACCGCGTTTTAGCACCCGTTCTGTTTATATGGGTATTATATAGAGAGATTTGTTATCTCAGTACATTAAGAAATTAATTAGATTTGGGTATTTTTTTAAATTGCTAATCCCAAATTAAAATATTAAAACAATCATTTAGGTAATATTGACTCTTAACTTTAATTATCTCATTAGTCTAAGTAAAATAGTGTTATATTAAATATGTTGTATTTCATAATATCACTATGGCTGATGATAAATTCATAAAATAATTATTTCAAAATTATGGATAAAATCTCGTTTAATTTTTTAGCAATTTTTAAATATATTACATAGTTAACATATTTAGTTGTTAAAATAAATGTGATTTAATTATGTTTTCCTAGTGATTTTTTACCATATCAAAGCAATAAAAATAAATGTTATGACACAATCGTACAAACTTTCTCATATTGTGTATTACAGATTCGAAGAAAATTTTCACATTATTATTATTATTATTAGCACCGCGTCTTACTACCCATTCGGGTTATACGCACTTACGCCAATGTGTAATAGTAGGGTGATTGTGAGATGAAATGAAGGACCTACAGTTTAACGTGGAATCTGAACCACGGTGGTGGCCTGGCATTCCCCACATTCACAAGATGTATTGTCAGAGGTGAAGGAAGGGTTTGGTAATCAGATAAATCTGTGCCGGGACCGAGAATTGAACCCCGGCCGCCAGCACAGAAGTCTGACACCTTACCCCTAGACCACCAGGTCACCAAAAAGGTTTTTCGTAAACTACGCTTAAATAAGTTTTACTCGTCAAAGCCAAACACATCCTCTTGTTAATAAAATTAATCACACTTTATATATAAATTTTAGAATAAACTTTTCAAATTTTATATATTAAACAAAATTCAAATTTTCAAAAACAAATTATTTGTTAACTATCGTAAATTTATTTGTAATTTGAAAAAATAAAAACTTTTTCCTATTTAACATGAAAATCTATTCACAGATTTCCATTTTGAATTTTATCTTCAAGGTCAATTTCCAAAACATTCAAATTTTCTCTAATTTGCTGTAAATAAAGTATCCTTATATTAATCTAGTTTAGATAAATAAAGATACATTATTTTCGATATGTAAAATAGTCTCCCGATACGAATTTTGAAATAAATCGTTAAAACCAAATTTAAAATATTCAAATTAAAAAAATAAAGTCATCAGTAACCAAATTATTACCTCAAAACAAGTATATGATTTTAATTTCCAAGACATACACTTTTAGCAAAAGCGTTAGAGCTTATTTCACATTAATTTGATTTTTCAAAAATCATCCCTTGATAAAAATACCCTTTATCAAATTTTCACCCAAAACAAAGTAAACAGGGATATTTATAAATCTAAACACTCTCAAAATACCCATTTGGAACCAGATAATTAGAGCAATTTTAAAATTATTTCAAGTGTTTAAAAATCACGTATCCCTCCCCCCCAAAAAAGTAAACAGTGCTATCTGTTAAGTCAAACAATACCAATATACCCATTTTGAACTAAACCATTAGATACATTTGTAAAATATTTCAAGTTTTTGAAAAATCCGTGTTTATTGAACGACACATAAATTAATTTTACCCCAAAAACAAGTATACACTGTTTTTTGACATTTAAGACACCCCCAATACAACCATTTGGAACCAAATCGTCAAAGTCATTTGTAAAATGTTTCAATTTTTTTTTTAAATCAGTCATTAGTAAGCTACCCTTCAACAAAGTTTTGCTCAAAAACCAATTATATAGTGTTATTTGTCATGTAAACAAATCCTAGATAAGCACTTTAAACAAAATCGTATGTCATTTCAAAAAAATTTGTAATTCAAAATAATTACTCATCTGCAAACTACACTTAATTAAAGGACTAGGGTAAAAAAAAAGTGTTATGATATCTCTTTATAGTATTTGAATATCAAGTTTGAACCAAATTCATTAAACTGTTTTGAATCCGTAACCAGGGACAGACACACAGACAGATTTGTAAAATACAATTTTTTTGCTAATGTTCATATAAAACATAAATATTTGTCATAATCTCGAGATCGATTTTTTTTTCATGATTACAATAATTTTCTTGATATGAGAAAATAAAAATACACTATATTAGATTTATTACGCTATATTAACTGAATTAAATAGTTGCTAAACTATTTAGGAAAATAGTACCTTCAATACACCCGCCCGGATTTCGTACACCGATCTCCCCATAAATCTGCAAATTCTGTACTTCTTCTATATGAGGGGCTGAGGTTTATTTTTACAGCCGTTATATTGATCAAAACTAGCTACTGTACATTAGTTCTTGTTCTTAAATCAACAATCCAAAATTTGGTTTGATGTGATTTATATCCATTCGGTGCTGGGTATTCACTCAGCCTATAGGTTGGTTAGTGCTGCCTGCACCATCTGGTAGAAATCGCATGTACTTGGGGAGCTCAGTAGGTATGATAGTTCCCCATTCCCTTTCACAATGAATTTTTAAAAGCGAGCTTTAAATTATTTATTATTATTATTATTATTATTATTATTATTATTATTATTATTATTTAGCACCGCGTCTTACTAACCGTTCGGGTTATACGCTTTAAGTACGAATTACGCTAATGGATTAGGAATAGGGAAGGTTTAATTAGAGGAAGTGAACCCGCATTTGTGTGGAAGGAGAGTGGAAAACCATTTAGGAAAAACCACCCCCAGTTCACCCGACCGAGATTCGAACCTCGATCTCCCCGTCCTCGGCAGTCGAGCTCAACACGACAAGCGCGTTAGCCAACTACGCCACCGAGGCGGGTGAAAGCTTTAATTGGCCTATCAATTATGCCGGGAAATATATTTTCACATAACTTCTAGGGATTTTACATACCAAAATCGACATGAAACCAACAAAATTACTTCCTCTTTGAAGGAAGTTACACGAATTTTTATCTCTCAAGAAATTCCGTAGATTTTTGCTGGGTTTGAACCCATGCAAATTGGTTCCTGAAACGAGCACTTACACCAAGACAACCAAGGTCGACACTGTACATTTACACTTCATTTATTTTAAGGAAAGAATCTTTATATGGTAGCTCTCCTGGTCTTCGGCAGTCCAGACTGGTGCAGGGGTGACGCCTTAGACCATATCGTACATTGAACCATGTTACTGAATCAAATCAATGTTGTTTTTTTTAAGTTAAAATTTATTCTTATTACATTGTTAAGTCTCACAAACTATTACATGTAAATCCCTGAATGTCAGTATCGTTAAAAGGCACCTCTCTCACTGATCGAGAAATAAACTAGCCAAAATACGTCAGAAGGTGCACTTAAAGTGAGCTGAAAGCGAACGTAATCTTGAGTCAGTATTTATGCAGTTTTTACATCAAAAAATAAATTTTGGTCCAAACAAAATAAAATATTGGTTTTAGCACCGTGTCTTACAACTCGTTCGGGCTATACGCTCAAAATACCAAAAAGTAGTAAAGGGAGGTTGATTTCAGCAAATACTTAACTCAACTTTTTCACTAAACTTAAATTAACTTTCAATTTATATATACTATATTCAAAACTTTTGACTGGAGATGTTAACCTTATTTTAACTTGTTTTAAATAAGTTTTTATATTTTTCATCTTTATATCAAATTACACTTGTATTGCAATTTTTAATATGTTATTAATGATAGTTTGATCATTTGACTCTTTTAAACGCACTAATTATTGAGTTAATGAAATATTTTAAATATTATGAAATTTTGTTTTAATTGATATTCCAAGATTTTAAATAACTTTTCCAAGATCTTTCAGTTGTATATAAATTAGCATCCACATTTATAAAATCTTAAATTTGAAATCATATTTTTCTGAATTATTTAAATAACAACATCTAAGACTTAACTTATGCTCAAATTATTGTTGTTATAAAAACTGCAAAAAATACATAAGCATATCATTATTCTAGTTTCTTTTCATACCACCTTCAAGCAAACCTTAGTTAAGCTGGAATAACATAAGTCTACTGATATTACTATTCTGGATTCAAATCTCATCATGGTTGGAATATTTATAATCACTAAAATTAGGACTCCTCTTTCGCAGTGGTAAATAAACGTAGGTAAGCCTGGGTGTTTTGACGATTCTAGACCAAAGTTAATTTGTAAGTAAGCTACTGATATTATCAGTAGTTCTATAAAGTATATATTATTACCCTATAAACCATTTAACACTTGGATTATATATTATATTGCTTCACGACTGTCTTCGTGATGATGCATATTCATTTAAGCTAACTACTCTCCTTATTCCTCCTCCAAAGATTAAGTCGATAAATAAACTTTTTTTGTTCCCACTTTTTCTTGTGGATCTGTTTTAATCTAATTCCGGTTGCCGTTGAATGGGTGGATAGCTAACGAACCGCGATGCGTTTGATTGGAAAGGGCGGGAGCCCATCCATCATTAGCTGGGAGCAATCGTCCCGGGAACAGGTTTGAAATAACAAAACTTTAGGAAAGTGAGCCTTTACAACTGAACTCTTATCTTCTCTCTCCGCAAACTTCCAACTTTCGCCTGCCAGTGTAAGGCGACAACAAGTGAGGAAGCCTACAGCCCAATTTTCATTTAAAAAAAAGGGCATTTTAGAAGAGTAGACCTCACTCCACATATTCAAAATCATGATTTTATATTTTTCTTTTTTGTTTATATTCTTAGCAAAGCATTACAAAGCATTCGAATTACTCACTTGTACTAACTACGTTATGTTTTAGGTATGAGGAAGGTTTAATCTATAGGAAGTATACCCACATTTACGGGGGTGGATAGTAGAAAACCATTTATGAAAAATCACTCTTAGTACACCCGAGAAGGATTCAAAACTGACCTATCTGTCATCTGTAATTTAGTCTATAGCAAGAGTGACACCCTAGATGATGCGGTTACCGAAGCTAGTTTTTATCTCTATTACGGTCTTAAGAGTTCCCTTTGAATCTTATATTTAAATACAGGGTGGCGCAAAAGTAACTTGACAATTGAATTTAAAAACCTAAATTTACTTTCTATTGTTATTTACCAATTTTTTTTTTATGTTTTCTGATGTTTTCCATTTTCAAGAATGTATCACTAAAATCTGTACGGAAAACTTTTACACACCCTAATACACAGATCATTATCAGAATCCAAATCCTGGAATTTTTATTCAATGTAAGCTTTTAGGTGTTCAATTATCGGTGGCTTCTTGGAGTATACTCAATCTTTGATCACACCCCAGAGAAAAATAAATCCCTTGCACTAGTATTTGGCGAGCGTGTTGGAATTTAGATAGCTGCATGTCAATTTATTACTCTTTGATTAAAAGAATTGTTAAAGTAGTTGTGGACTGAATGGGAATAGTGAGGTGGGGCACCATCGTGGGGAAAATAAATTTTATATTCGTTGTCAACATGCATCTTGAGTCCTGGAACGACAAAATTCTGGATCTTGTCCAAATAATCATGCCTATTCACTGTTCCTTCAAAATAATACGGCCCCAGTACACCAAAATATGATATTGCACCCCAAATAGTCACACATGAATGAGTGAGTTGTTGCTCCAAACAATATTCTGACTATTAGTGTACCAATTATTCAGTTATGACGATTAACTTGCAACTTAAAGATGGCCTCATCCAACCAAACAATTTTTTTTAATAAGTCTGGGTCATACTCGTGCTGGTAAAGCAATAATTCGCCAAATTGTGGTATTATTTCTGAGTCATCTTCAAGTAGCCAATTAGCTAAATGCGGTATCTACACTTTAAATGTGTGTTTATGCCAAATTTATTTCACTAACAGCTTTGAAACATTTTGTATCTCGGAGGCTACTCTTCTTGTTAACTTAAGAGGGCCGTGGGAAACAGTTAGACAAACATGCAGCCAATTCTCTTCGTTCAAGTCGTTATTAGGCGTCTGGATCTAGGTGAATCCATTACAGATACATTTGTCCAAATTTGTTTCGTAAGTTGTACAATGCCTGACGCGATGGTGGATATAAATTATTGAAATGTGAATTCCACTCATTAATGACAGACGTAGCACCACTTTTATAAAACTTTTCAAAGTAAATCTTCGTTCTTCTTTGGGTTAACATCGTTTAAAAGTAAGTTTAATGACTCTTCAAATAAGCTAAAACACAGATATGACTCTTCAAATAAGCTAAAACACAGATCATAAAAAATCTTCAGTAGAACCAATTTAACATGAAAAACTACTTCTCTTAGTGTACCAAAGTTTTTTTTTAATTATTGCGCTTCGGTTAAATTTATACAGGTTAATTTATTTATTTTTTTATCACCGCATTTTACTACCCGTTAATGGTGGTAATTGTTATTCTTTTTCTTTTCTTTTTTAAATACAAACCATGATTGATTAACTTATACTTGGAATTTTAAGGTTTTGGACTCTAAACTATTCTAAATTACTCTTACTAAGGATATCAGGGTTCGAACACCAACAAGAAAGTTTCCCGTGATACTTTCATCTAACGCGTTTTACGATCTGTCTGGTAGACCCAAATACGGTACTTTAACAAAATGAGTGGGGATGATGAAGGTTGATTTACATAGAAAGTGCCCGCATATACGTACGATGGGAGAGAAATATAGTGAGAATTCTACATTTGAACTTTGACCTACCAGTTACGAGCAAACTAAACAGGTCACCTTTGTGCACATACCCACTGGTGTGAAAAATTGAGATATTCAATACCTTCCTTTTTCAGATGGTCAAACGACGTTTCCTATTCGGTGAATTCAAAGCTATTTCGTGAATCGGGTTGTATCTTAAAGTGGTAATGTAGGGGACGTGATAAAATGTCAAGGTTTTTGCAATTTTTATATCAAAACATTGTTTTGTTCAAAATAAATCAAATGTATGTATAGTAAAAACATAGAGCTACATTTTTTGTTCACGTGGTAACCTCAACAGTTCTTGAATATGTGTTAACAAGGGTGTCCTGGAATCTAATGAACCTTTCTCTTCATTTAAAACGTTTCTCAACTAATGCCGCTATCCTCAGTCGTGAGAAATATTAAGGAAATGTTGATGTATCATGTGAAGAAAATTAAACTCTTTGTTTTTACAAGAAGTTTATTTATATTTATCAAAAAAGTACAGTGGAACCTGACTAATTTGAACTTGCGTAATCCTTACTTTAATTTTTGTTAAAAAAAGATATTTTTTTTCCTTTGAATTTGTTCCTCCCTTCAGTTATTATTTTTATGTATAATAGCGACCGCACGTGAACAGCAGCTACAGCAAACTAAAGTAACGTGATAGAACTTTCAGAGACGTGATAGAACTTGCACGAACTATTCAATGTAAACATACTGTAACAATGAGCCCGGCGTTTGACATTATGACTGGCGTCGTTGCGTATTCACAAAATTCCTCCGTAGCGCTAGTTAAAACATATTTTTTAATGTTTAATGACATCATTTTACTACGTAGCAGGAATTATTTGAGGAATACTTTGAAGGGATCCAACCTAGTTACCTTTAGTTTTCAAGAAAATTACAACAACAAAATTACAGCTGTTTTGAAAATGCAACAGCGCCAGTCACAGAAGGCTATATACTTTTAGTATTAATAATTGGTTGCTGTTGTTTTGAAACTTGTTTTTGTTTGTTTGAAACGTCTGTGAAAAGTTTCATATGTAACGTAATGATCGCATGGTCTGGAAACGTAAGCCTTCGTGTTTCTTATATTTGATGTCCGATCATTTTGGTGGGAAAGGGGGCCTTTCGCGTCGCATTTTTATGGGGTTTTTTTTTCTACTATTATCGTGTCACTTCGTTTATATTGTATGTCTGGTTGAGATGTAAGGGATAATGTTTTCAAAAGTCACGAAAACATCTAGATTTTGTCAGGAAATATTTTTGCCTGAAACAGTGTTCATTTCATGATGAATATTGTTATTATTATTATTATTAGTATTAGTATTTACATTATCATGGGCTATTTAAAATGAAATTTTCCCTCTTCGACGGTCGAATGGTCTGAGGCGTCACACTCGCAATATATTGGACGATAAGGACGAGGAGGTTGTGGTTCGAAGCCCGGTTGGGTGTACTGAAAGTGTTTTTTTAATGATTTTACACTCCCCATCCATGCAAATGTGGGTACGAGTTGTGTAAATTAAACCTGTCATATCCCTAACACATTATCATAAGTACAGATGTGAATATCCCTAACGGGTAGGGAAAAGCGGTGGTCATTTAAAAAAACTTGCATATTTAGAACCTAGAACCTAGAACAATTTACAAACTTCCCGATACAGTGTTCAGTAAATATTTCAATGTGAAAGGAGACACTCCCATTTCACAGATGCTATTTTAGCTGGCCGTTCCAGGAATTTAACCGGAACCGTTAAATTATTAATTATACACGTTACCGCCTGACCTAACGTCTCGGACACAGTTAATAATGTTGCATAAAATTATAATTTAAATGTCCAAATCGGTAATTGGGGAGGTCTAGGGTACTAAGCTTACAAGGTGGTTTTTGATGGGTAAATTGGAATTCAAATTAAATCCAGGTCAGATACAGAGAGGAGTTGTTTTTCTCATATGATTCATCATGTCTTTCTCAGCCAATCTTTCTATTAATACGGGCAAAAACAACATAACTCATACTTCTCCTTTAATTAGAAGGTGTTATTAGTGCACAAATCACAAGTCATGTATACTAAATTGTAGGCTCATAATCATAGTCTTGGTTTGCCGGTGACCTAGAAGTCTGGGATCGAAATTCAAGTGGAAGTGTATTGAGAATGGGATATTCCCCGCATGGTTTCCCACTCTCACACCATTAAAATGCAGGTTAATTCACTATAAACTCTGACTCTTTCCTAACCCAGAAATATTAATATTATTAGGTATTCTGTCTTTCGATGGGTCCGTTGCACTGTCCAAATTGAGTCCGCCATCAAGTCCTGTCAGCAGCTTCATTTTTTAAATCATTTTTGAGTTAATCCGTTAGTTCCATTCATGATCTTCCTGAACCCTTTTTCCATAACACCTTGTCTAAGTCATTTCTTCTCATTATATAACCCATCCACTTGGTCTTTGCTTCACATGATACCTGTATAATGTTCCCTTTTAATCTACTATGCTATGCATTAAAATCTAACTTGTTGCAAACAAAAGGTCGGAAGTGTAAAAGGAAAGCAAGTGGTTACAAAACTAAAAATAGCCAGTCTGAGGCACGTCCGTGAAGTTGGCCCCCCCACTTTTAAAAATTCAAGTTTTTATGATTGCAATCGTTGGTTTTTCGTTTGTTCCGGATTGTTCCGCAAAAATTTTCGTTTGTTCCGTTTTGATAGCCCCACAAATTATATGTTTACATTGAAGGGGCTAACTTCACGGTAGCCCCCCACTTGTAAAAATTAAAGTTTTTATGATCGCAATCGTTTGTTCTTCGTTTGTTCCGAATTGTTCCGCAAAAATTTTCGTTTGTTCCGCAATCGTTCTTACACAAATGGGGCGTGAAATTGTGGCGCTTTGTTTACTTATGAGGGGCTAACTTCACGGTAGCCCCCCCACTTTTAAAAATTCAAGTTTTTATGATTGCAATCGTTTGTTCTTTGTTTGTTCCTGATTTTTCCGCAAAAATTTTCGTTTGTTCCGTTTTGATAGCCCCACAAATTATATGTTTACATTGGAGGGGCCAACTTCACGGTAGCCTCCCC
>JBCFYV010006115.1:0-10553 GCA_039000515.1 Timema cristinae
TATATTTTTTTAGCGATGTCTGCTTATCAGAAGTTCTTCAGCTTGAAAAGGATTACTGGAAAAAAATTAAAACTTCCTATATGGAAAAGGGTTGGTGTATTTCCACTACAATGCCTTTCAGGGGGGATTTATTTCCAACAAAAAAATTGGCTTGAATAATTCAACATTATATTAAAAATTACAGTTTTTTTTCCCCCGGTTTTGACTGCTTTACACATATAGCTTTTAAAATTTATAAAATTTAAAAATGACAGCTTGACATTATCCTGGAATTTGAGCTTACTTTTTGCCATTATTTAAGCACAAGTTATCAAAAATTTATCCTGTATCCAGTGTCATACATTACTTTTTTTAAAATTTGGATTCTGTAATTGACATGTGAGATTTTAATTTTTTTAATAGCTATCTAAAACTTTATTGAGTACTTAGGGTTTCAATTTTTTATGGTGCGGGTTTTTAATTGCAAATAGTATGGATGGCTATTGTTCAAAAATTAACTAAAATTTAATTGTTTAGAAATTGACCCCCTGATCTCTCTGTGTTAAAAGCATTAGTCCCATAAGCCAAAGATCCTATTTTTGAATTCATGTATAAGTGTCATTTTCTAACCATACAGCGTGTACCTTAACATTTTAAGACACACTTAAGGGTGTGAACTCGGAACACAAGAAGGGTTTGAAAAAAAAAAAAACACAAATTTTTGTCTTCCATCAATGTGAAAGCTACTTACCTCTAAAGGAAATGTTCAAAAAAAACCCCCTTGCCGGGGAATACAACCCTTTGCCCATCATCATATCATAGGGTTTGTTGTCCGTTCAAAAATTTGTTGTTTTTTGGGAAATTCTTGGCGCCTTGTTCAGTATGTTGGTGGAGTATTTAAACACGGTTAATGGGTTTGTGGTAAAAAATCATTTTCAGATGGACCCAAAAATTTTAAAATTAATTAATTAAAAGTCGGATGAGCAGGCCAGGCGGTCCGGGGATGACCTATTCATTAAATTGGAAAATTTGCTTTTTCAAGAAATTTCTAGCTATTTGGGTATAATATAACAGGCAAAGTCGTGCATTTAAAAAACATGTGACAATGATATCGTGGGACTCCTTCCCAAAAGCCCCTTAATTGAGTATTCAAGAAAATTTATATAAATTTTGCTGTCATTCCTGATAGAGAAAAAAAATGTCTGATTAAATTGTTGTCAAGTACTCCTGTCCTATATTTACACCCAAAAATTTTGGTTGGTTTTTTTCCTTTTTTTTTAAATTGAGGGAATTAGGGGAAAAATGGTTTTTTTTTTACTACCCCCTCTCTGATGAATTCAGCTTAATCCAAAGAAAAAGTGGGTAAAAATGACAATCATTAGCAGACATCTGCAGGGGAAAAAAAAATACAAAAAATTACTCTTTGAGGAAAGTTTACCCTCCCTTAAAACCCCGTATTTACTGAACATGGTATGAACAAAGGGTGAGTCTTTTCCCCTAAACTTCCATAAATTTCATGTGTCCAGGGATTCTTACTACTGCCTTTTATCAGGATTTATTGCCATTTATTATCTTCAAAGTGGGTTTAGGGGTCCACTCTTTGAGATTGAGTGTTTTAGTTGTGATTGTTTACTCCCCCGTGACACTGGTTTTTTAAGTGAACCTTTAGCTTTTTAAACATTCATGTAGTCTTTTGAAATGATTTCTTATTTGTGGATTTTCCATTAGGAGAGCAGTCTGTGTACAGACATCTTGCTTCAGTGAATTACATTTGGCAAATTTCCTTTCTCAAAAAATATATCACCATTTTTTTGATTTTTAATAAATATCCATTATCACTTCCAACAAAAGTAAAGCAACAAGTTACAAACACATAAATGCTCTTAGGGGTCGTCCTAAACCCCATAAAACTTTAGGGGGTGGGGCCTGAGCCTATTGAAACATCTGTTACAGGGGGAGGGTGGGGGTACATAAAAGGGTTATTAACACAGATCTTAACACAAATTTAATGTTCAAAAATAATATTACTGTCCATGTTTTCACCTTTGATAAAGATATTTAGAAAACTTTAGAATATCGTGGATTGAAAATGCAATGTAGCACTTTTTGTTTTTAAAAATTTTCAAATGCGCTTAGGGGCACTGTCGGCCCAAAGACTATGAACGTCAAGCCATTCAAAAAACATTTTTTCATCGCATGACAGTGACATGTTTATGTAACACTATTTTAGTTTGTCCAATCACTGACTTGGAAAGAAGAAAAGTCAGAATTTATCTCAAGGCACATTTGAGGAGTCCATAATAGGGTTATTTTTTCGTCCAGCAGCTTATGAAAAGTAACCTTCAAATATCTTTAATGATTTTCAAAAGGTAGGTTATTTAAACCTATCCCTTTTTCCCTTTTTGATATATTTAGTGAGTATGTTTTGAAATGATTAAACCCCATCTTCGCTTCATGGGCCATTTAGTCTTTTTCAAGAGTGAAGCCAGGATCCACGACCGATGTTCGAACGAAACATGATCAGGTATTGACAATTAATTAAAGAAATTGTAAAATTAACCCAAAATATAATTTAGAAAATTTATATGCCTAAATTGTTTAAAACTCTCTATAAGTGATGATATCAAAAAAGTCACAATATTAAAAAGATGTTTTCCCCACATCATGCATGGAAGGGTCACTTTAAATCATATAGCCCACTAAAAAAAGGGTCCCTAACACACATGTGCATCTTTATCTTATCAGATCCAAACATGAAAATAACAGAGGTTTTTCCTCGAATAGGGAATTTGAGCTCAAAGTTTTATGTCGTATAAATAATAATACTCTCTGAAAAATTTAAATAAATTTTAAAAATGGATTTTAAAATTTAAATTGAACCCCTCCTTTAGTACACAAAAACCCCTATGAAATAAGAAATTCATTCTTGGTGAAAAAGTTATATAAAAGTTAGGGTGGGATGGGGCCCCTTTGGGTAAATGTCTACATGGTGCTAAGGGGGGGGGGGGGGGAGCTAAAAAGGTAAGAAAATAGCTTATTGGTTTATGGATGACCCTTTTCTAGAAAAAACTGGAATGATTCAAAACCCCAAAGATTATCTTTTTGTATTTTGCCAGCAATCTGTTAAGAGATATCAAGCATTGTTTGTAAACATTTAAATGAAATTATTTAAAATAGCTCTACTTGTTATAAGAATTAATGGAAAACAAAAAATGAAAAGAATCAAGGTCAAAAAAACATGTTTACATTTAAAAAAATTTCTATGATTTTATTCCTGAGCTACCCTTGAAGTGGGGCCCCCGGCAATTTGTTTTAAATCTATACCCATTTTTTTCATGAAACTATTTTTAATTATATTACGAAATCTAAAAAACAACTAAATTTTTTGACAAGCTACTAATTTTCCCAAGAGGGTTTTTTTTTATTTATAATATTTTTGTTTTTAAAAATTTAAATTAAAAAAAAATTCATTGAATTGAAACTCTATTTTGTGAATTTTTTTGGGGTTATTAAAGCCATTTAAACACCCATAATTATGGGCTTATTTTTCCTTTCTTTCCCTCCGGATTAAATAATTTTCTGCTCAGTTTTTTCTCTAAAATTTTTTGTGATTTTCAGTTTTTAACTTTTAATGTGTAAGTGTATTCTTTAATACTTTAAAAAAAAATTGTTGGCCCATCAATCAAATTGTCATTTTAAAAAATTTAAATATTTTTAAAAATTTTATGCAAATTAAATTATGAATTTTTTCAATCAGAACAACGGGGCCCAAACACTAATTCGTGGAAACATGGTTTGAAATTGGGCCATTTTAAAAAACCCTTACCAATGGGTAATGTCCCTGAGCCCTCATTTTCAAGAATTTCCTTTTCGGGTTTTTAAATAGGCGGGAAAGGGACCGGGCGGTCTAGGGGTAGGGTGCCCAGACTTCTGTCTGGGGTCGGGTGGGGGTTCAATCCTTGGTCCCGGCACAAATTTATCTGATTGCCAAACCCTTCCTTCACCTCAGATAAGACGTGTTTTAAAATCCCCAACAAAAGAATTTTGGGGAAAATGTCAGGCCTCCACCGTGGCTCGGATACAACATTAAACTTTTAGGTCCCCAAATTTTCATCTCAAAACCCCCTCTACCTTTTTTCACTTTAGCAAAAGGGATTATAACCTGAATGGTTAGAAAAGACGGGGTATTACAAATTAATAAATAGGCTGGTGACAAAGAAGAGCCACTCTAGTCATTTCTCTTTTATCATTTAAATCTTGTTTTGGGGGTGTCACTTAATTTGGTCACTTTTTGGGTTTGTTTATTCAAAGAAAAATATTTCAAAAAATTTTGTTCTTTACTTTCATCGGGGTTAAAAAAGATACAATTTACATTTGTTTGGGGGGGTTTTCCAGTATTAATAAATAAAGTCATTTTTTTAAATTGGTTGTTTGGGGGTAACTCCCCCGCACTATCATTTTAGGGGCTTAAAGCGCCAATGTGTATCAATGAATAATGGATTTAGGGTAGAAAACAAAATATTTTTTACTAATTCATATAATTCAAATTTAATTTCAAAATTTTGAGATGGGGGCCCTAACTTTCCCCCAGATTTTCCTGAAGAAAGAACTATTGAGATAAAAACACAACAGGTCACATACACCCTATAAAGATTAGGAATTAATTTAAATTTTAATGGAACTAACTCCTTTAACATCACCATTTTTCTTTTTTTACACATTTCGGCTATCAAACAAACAGGGGGAAACATTAATCGGGTATTTGGGGCTTTTTTTGGCACATAGAAAATTTAATTTGGGTTTCCCTTTGGGGAAACGGGATCTCTTTAATTGCGGAATAATGAGGTAAAGGACAATTAACATACATTATATACAAGGTTTTTTGGGTGAGGTGGTAATGGAAAAAAGCAGCGAGACTCCATAGCATGGGGCTAACAAAAAAAAAAGAAAAAGCTACGGGAACAGTGACGAGAAGCAAGGATTGACCACTGATCTACACTGTCGACTGTAGGTAGAAAGCCCAACACAAAAAACAAGGAAGGGTGAAAAATATATTGTTTTGGGTTATTTGATTTTGCCTTTTTAACAATTTTTTAATGGGACAAAACCGGGAAATAAAGAAAGATAAGTAGTTTAAGTAAAAACCCCTAAATTTCCCAAAAAACACATCACTGTGGGAGGTGATACCCTCTCGGCAGAAGAAGATGGAACTCCAAAAAACCCCCAAACCCCCCCACCTTTTTTTTCTATAGACAAGTACCGATTTGGGATTTTGCTACCGATCTTTGATTAACTTACAACCCCGCTTTGGTGGTCTAACATGCTACTCTCTATTGGACAGCCCTGCCGGAAACGAGGAGTTTGGGGTTTTGGGGATCCCGGGTTGGATGCACGGGGTTTTTGGTTTTCCAAATGTTTTTACACTCTCCCCCCCACACAAAGGCGGGTGCTTTTCCTTTTAAAATTTTAACCTGTGGGGTAATTAGTAGGTGTAGAACCTGAACGGGGTTATAATTAAAAAAATTAACCTACAAATAAACAACTCATTTAAATAATTCATAATTAATACTGGTTTGACCTATGAATTTTATTTCTAAATTACTCCCAAAAATTTTCCTTTTTCTTTTGTTTAATTAATAAGCAATAGTATCTTCTCCCTTTTAAATCCATCAAATCAAACTCCTTGATTGAAGGATTATCAAACTCTGGTGGGGAAAAGTTTTGGCTACTAATTAAGAATTATATGTCTGTTTTTGTTTTTTTCTAATTTGATATAAAATATTAATTGGGGATTCTTTTTTGTTATTGTTGGTTAAATTGGGGTTAATTTACAAGTGTGGTTACTTGGGGATTCGGCATGTTGTATTAAAGCACGTGGACTGGGCCCCGTGTCCTGGCTTGGGGGGGGCCGGCTGGCCTTCACCCCGGTTTATGGTAGAGAATTGGGTTAAAATTTCAAATGTTTTTTGTGGGGACAAAGTGTCCCTTTTAGTAACAATAAAAATGAATAGTTCACCACGACTAAAAATGAAACCACTCTACTGTTCTCCTTTAAAACCCTAGGGTTTTACTGGCTCAATTTGGGGCCCCGTAAAAACAATGGGGGTTTTTGGGAAAAAAGGGGCCCGGGGGGAAAAAACCATATTTTTTTGAAGCGGATCACTGTTTTTTTATAAAAACTACCAGGGTGTGGCCTGAATTAAAATTTACACTGCAGCTCATTTTTTTGGTTCATTAAAGGGATCACCACTGGATTTCCGGGGGTATTCATTGGGGTTTCCTTTTTCCCCAATTGACATATCACTTGTTTCAGGTAAAGCCACATACAAGGTATGTGCTCTTTGAACACTAATGTAGCAGGAAATTTCCGGGGGCCAACATTGCCATTTCTGAGCTAATGCCACAATCCATCGGTTTGGATATAGTTATAAGATGTGGGGATTGTTTGCTTCATTCATACAACCGAGATGAGGGTTTACAACCATAACCTACTTAGGGATTTTTATGGAACTTCTGGGCCCCCGGGCCAAACGATTCTGTTGTCTCCACTATGTGATGTTTAGAGTGTGGGGGTAGAACTCCCACTAAACTGTGTTGTCAATAATGGAATTCCTTTACTTTCCCCCGAAGTGCACAGTTTGAAATTTACTATCCCCTCTTCCCCTTGCTTCCCACCACTACTTTTTTACCTGATGTAGTTCTCAATAGGTGCCCGGAAGTGCACGGGCTCTGGAATTAATTATTAAACGGAAAAATAGTATATATAAATCCAAAAACACTTTTTTACACGAACTTCTAACAACCCTATGCGTGCCGGAGAAGGAGGCTAAGGGCATAAGGGGAGAAAAAGGTTTAAAAGCAAACAGTTGCCTGCGGCCACGGGGTCATATAACGATAACCTTTTGATGTAACAGGCCTAAAGAATAGAAAATAAATAAAAAATTTGAACTCAACTTTGACTAAGGGGCAAGATTCCATACTAGTTGCAACGAAACTTGCTTTTTGCAAGAAACAATTGAAACACTTTTTTAAACTAAAACCATAGCATTAATCAAAAATCTCCTCTGGATCTGACACCAAAAAATAAAATTCTTTTTTAATGCGATTTTCAAAATCATCTTTTGTAATACACAAACGCTTCCACAAACAAATGTCATCGCTTCCTAAGGGTTGCGTGGCTACTAGCGAAGAAAAACCCTTTCTCTGACTCGAAATTTTAAAAAATTGCCGTCTAAGGGACAAAAAAGGGGAAAAAACGTCAAATGAAAAATTATTCATCCAAAAACAATTTCCCCCTTTTAAATTGACACTACAACTACCACATCAAAATCAGTGAATGTATTTAAAACTTTAATAATGATTTAAAAAAATTGGGATTTCAACATGCCCTTGATGCAGAATTGACGTGTCCAATTATCAGTAAGGGTTTTATAGGGTAGACATTTAAAGAAGAATTGTTATTTTTGACCCGCTTCAAACGCGCGGGTGAAGAACTACATTTTTTGGGTCTTGAACCAAAAATTTTTTGTTGCATAATGAAGCGGGGGCTAAAAAGGGAAGATGTCGAGAGTTTATTGGAATTGAAAAACTTGGTTGTATTTTACAAATAAGAGAGCTAAACCCAAAAAATTTTCTGTTTTTAATACGATAAGGTTCTAAAAAGTTTGCTTTTTAAGGTAGCTAGTCACTTGAAAAATAAACCTTCATTGCGGGAAAAAGAGAAAACTTTTACATATAATTTGAAAAATTTCAAACAAAACCAAACGTTGCTGATAAAGGGCAATTTTACCCAAACAAATTTTTATTCTTTTAAAGTGTTTTACATTTTAAAGTTTTTGCAAAATTTTTTGAAAAGGAAGAAAACCTAAAGAAAAGTTTTTGTTTGGATTTTTAAAGGGTTAAATAAAAATTTTTTAAAAGGGTTTTGAAAGGACACTGCCCAAATTAATGAAAATACCAAAAAAAAAATCCCTTTGCAAGTCTTCATAAGTGTTAAAGGCTTTTACCTAATATGTCCAAAGTGACTTAATTTTAAAAAAGGTTTAAAGGGCAAAGAACTGAAAAAACTTACAGGGGGCAATGGAATTTTTTGGGAAATTTAGACCATTATTCAAATTGTAAGAAATTTCCCTTAAATTTTAACATTTTGGGTCTACCCACAAATGTGACCAAGCTTTTCCCGTATGAAAAAATTTAAAAAAATTTTTACAGGGAAAAAATTAACAAGTTTAGTTAAAAACGCCAGATTAGCAAATTAAAACCTATACCCAATTTTAAACAGATTGTTTAAAAAACACCCTTTTTTTTCTCATTGGTTTCTTGGTATTTAAAAAAGTAAAGTTTTGCTTTAATTTTAATTTTATAAATCTTTAAAAAAAATGGTGCAAATATTTTGAGGGACTTAGTTTTAATTTTTAGACATTTTGTAAATTTTTCGAATTATTTTTTCACATCGGCCCAAACCCCGAAAAAAAATTAAAAACTGCGGGTCGAACTAAAGAAATTTGGGAAACCCCTGACCAGGGTTCCAGGGAAAAACCAGGGGGGAAGTTAGGGGATAGATAACTGTTTAAATACAAGGGGGGGAAATGGGCTTCACTAATTATAAGCTTTTGATTCAAACTAAGGGAAAGATTTTAAACCACACATAGGGGAAAGTTGCAATTCCTTGGAGAGAATAAATATGCATAATATAACAAACCCACCGACATTCAAGACAGACCCGCAAGGAGACAGAGGCAATGTGAAAGGGGTACAAACCCAAATTAAATGGGGAATAAAGTTTCTTTAAAGCAAGATGGGGTGTTTAAATTGTTTTTAATTAGGAAAGATTTATGGGATCCTAAAAGCCATTCCCAAAGAATGAAAGCAAATACAGGGTAGGGAACAAATTACATGAGTGGGAGTGACAAAAATAAACTGAAGAAATTTAAACAGACACAAAGTGAAATCTGAGAACGTTTATTTTCAGAACAACTACAACACAGTGGAACCCAAACAAAACATTAACATAAACAACCCAAATAGGGAAGGGAGGGGAAAGGGGAAATGGGATGCAAAGGGGGAATATCAGGTGTTTACTTTCAAATTTCAGGGAAAGTGCAGATAATAATAAGAAAGGGGGGCCATAAACTATCCAAAAGGGGCAGGGGCCCCATAATGAACCCAGTCAAAGCACTGAGCTATGGGGGAAAATAACCAGAATAAAAAACGGGAACGTTTTGGGGGGAACACGTGATATAAATAAGCCCCTTTCCCCTTTTGAAGCCCAACCCCAAAGTAAAGATGGGACCATCTAACACGGCAAAAAACCCAGGTATTCCCAGGCCACCCCACTGATTTTTTAGGGACCAATATGAACATCAAAAGTACAAAAACCCGCTAAGTGCAAGTAAAGGCGACAACTGAGAAATTTTTAAGGCCGAGATCTGACACAATCACAGAGCATCATATGACACAAAACCCTTTTTGGGGGAACCATTATAGAAAGGACACAAAAAATCTAGGAAACATCAGTAACTGTCCATATTAATCTTTTGGGGGATTAGCAAGGCTATGAAATTTAGAAAAGGGAGGTTTTTTGATACAAAATCATTAGTTTAAAAAACCAGTTTATTATTGAAGACGTAAAACAAAATTTTTTGAGAAACCCTCACTAGTTTTAGAAGAAAGGTAGGCCACTCGCCGGGACTGCTTTGTAGACATGGTTTTGATATAAAGGCGTTTTCACAAATCGTTAGAAAAATTTAAAAAACCAAATTTAAAGGGATTTTCCCCCTTTCCCGTGCATATCCAAGTACCAAAGGAGGCAATTTTAAGGCTAGGCAACAATTAACTTAAAAATTTTTGGGTGGGGACAAAATTTTTTTGGTCATACTGAATTTAATTACTGCCGCTATAAGGGACCATTTTCTGGGAGAAGGGGGGCTGATTGTTTAATAACAAGAAGGACTTAATCAATCGCCTTTCCCCCTATTTTGGAGGGCCACCAGCCACCTCAATTTTTAAAATCAAACTCCAGAAGGGGAAAAGGGCCCATGCAGCCCCGACTGTTTAATTTTAAGAAAAAACCCCATAACAAGGGGGTTTAAACCCTTTAAAAAATCTGAAAAAGGGAAGGGCTGGAGGGGGAAATTACCTAAAATTTCCCCCATGAAAGGGAATTTCTAGGTTTATGGGAAAATTAACCCAAAATTACATTGAAGGGGAGGGCAAGCGAGTTTACGATTCGAAAAATCAAAGACGGGTTTTTTAACAAAATTCCCGAAAAACCCCAGAAGTATAAGGTTTGGCATGGGGAAAATGGGGAAATCACCCTTCTTAGGGGGAGGAAAAAACATCCACAGACAGACAACGCAAGGCAACTAACCCCCGCCCTGCACAACTGGTTAAAGGAAGAAGGGGAAAACCCCAACTCACCATGAATGATTTGCAAGAAAATTAAACAAATTAGGGAACACTCTAGACAGGATTCCCCAACCCGGGGGGCCCTGAGGGACCCCTGGGGGAGGTGGGGTGAAAACCTTAAAAATAATGTTAAAAATTCACTACGAATGCACATATTTTTTCCAATG
>JBCFYV010006116.1:0-70007 GCA_039000515.1 Timema cristinae
CTTTTTAATGCAAATTAAATTCAGTCACTTTTTATGACGGAAAAAGAACAGCAATGAAAAAAATATCACAATCTAATTTATTAAAAGTAAAGAGAATTAAGGCATCATAATCACCGTTAATCAACTTTACAAAAAACCGAACGCATCATAATGATATATTATTAATTATTGTATTTCCAATTAAATCCAATTAAAATGATCCAAGTCTATAAAACCTCGACCATATCAGGTAGCCTTATGCTAAAGCTACCAATTACAGCTATAATTGACTAAATTATTATTATTATTATTATTATTATTATTATTATTATTATTATTAGCACCGCGTCTTACTACCCGTTCGGGTTATACACACTTACGCTAATGCGTAATGGTAGGTGATTGTGAGATGAAATGGAGGACCTACAGTTTAACGTGGAATCCGAACCACGGTGGAGGCCTGGCATTCCCCACATTCACAAGTTGTGATTAATACACGTCTTGTCAGAGGTAAGGAAGAGTTTGGCAATCAGATAAATCTGTGCCGTTGACTAAAGCTTGATTCACACGTTTGCCGAAAATACAAAGCAGAATCTTCCTCAATGGCGCAACAACTCAACGCTGTATGTTGACCCATGATGCATTGCAACGCTAACTTAAAACAGCTAATTATCAACATATTTTATTTTATAGTGGATAAACACATATTTTAGATCATTCTCCCCGATGGTTGTTTACTAACTATCACGCTGTGTCGTGCCACAATTACAATGCATCGATGCACACGCTTTCCATTAATGGTTTATTTCAAATCTCGTCGCAATGGTCAGCGAAACTGCTAGCTTCTGGCTGTACCGCGCATGCGTTGTCAAATGCACATGCACACTGATATGAGCTGGCTGAGTGGTAGATTTGATTGGCTCTCCCGTGATGAACATGTCGGGAAGAGAGCGGACAAAGTAGAGATGAGTTGAACTTAAGCGGAATAGCTGACACCGATTAAGCGAAATCTTGTGATTGGCTCAGAGCTCGTCACGTTACCACGTTTCTGTTCTAAGCTAGTTCTTCAGCGAACGTGTGAATCCACAGTAACGGGTTTGGAACAAATTGGCGTATTTTCCATTTTAAATTAGTATACCTTTTAAAAAGCAGAACACACTACCCTCTTTACTAAAAAAAAACTAGTTTAGGACTTCCGTGCTGGGTCCGGGGTTCAATCTTCGGTCCCGGCACAGATTTATCTTATTGCCAAACTCTTCCTTCACCTCTGACAAGACGTGTATTAAACTTGTGAATGTGGAGAATGCCAGGCCTCCACCGTGGTTCGGATCCCTCGTTTAAACTGTAGGACCTCCATTCCATCTCACAATCATCCTAACCATTACATATTAGCAACCCGAACGGGTGGTGCTAATAATAATAAATAATCATTTAAATAAAACAGTGTCCATGGGGACCAAAAAACCACCACCCTCTAAAGTGAATAAAACAAATTTTTGGGTAAAAACTTGAAACAAAACTCCAAACAAATAATGAAATAGCTATTCCTCGTAAGTGTTAGAACTTAAATTCGATCTATATCGAGTATGAAACAGGTATTTAGATTAGCTAACAATATATACATCTTCACTCCTAATAATAATAATAATAATAATAATATAAAGTTTTTTCTCGTTTTATAACTTTGCATTAGAAATATTAATTAGATTATTTCCTAGAACGTAGGAACTATTAAGTTCGTAAGAAAATGTTTTTATAGATCACAACACTAATACATATTTAAAAGATATATTTTATCAAAACAATTATTCAATGGGTCTGAATCGTTGGGTGCGCGAGTTAAGTTTCAAGATCATGTTTGGTTTGCTCGTAGTTGGAAGTTCTGGTTCAAATCTCAGCCACGTGGACCGGGGGCTTTTCTTCCCTAAGTGATTATCCACGCTTCCTTCACGCAAATGCGGATACGTTTACTATAAATATATATTTTTCCTTAGCTCTATTCAGTTATTATAAATTAAAATGTGTATAAAACAGATGGATAGTAGCAGGGCCAGATTAATGACAATAATTGGTTTGTTGTTAAAGGTCTTATTTTGATATTATTTTAATTTTTTATTGCGTGGGTAAGAAACGGGTCAAACTACTAGTTTTATTTGTTTGTGGTATTTACGTAATCTTTCTGAACCAAATGATTATACAAGCACACGAGTTTTTTTATGAGTGAGATCGAAAGGGTCTAACAATTTTGCCGGAAAGGTATTTTCACAAACCTGACAAGGGTATCTTGCATACCACAATCGACATGGGACCGACGGATTTACTTTCCCTCCAAAGTAAGTTATGCTATGAATTGTTATCACTCGAAAGAAATACTTGACCCCGGTGGGGCTTTAAAACCACGAACACCGGGTCTTGAGGCGAGCACTTTACTCCAAGACCAGTGAAGTCGACCAAACTGCTAGAATTATTATATGATTGAATGCTAAAGTATAAAGATAGCGCCACAAAAAACAAAACAAAATATTGTTAGCGAATAGGAATAACAATCTTAACCAAAATCATTTATGGCTGCACTAGTGAGCACGTAAAACTAAATGCTGGGCTCATTTAGTCTAGCCTACGGGCAACGGGTAGATCGGGGTCAATTCACAGCCGGTCATTCTCGAGTAATTTTTTCTAAATGTTATCATTTTACTTCTGTATGCAAGTACAGGTACATTTCCACCTGCATTCTACCTTCATCATCCCTATTCTATTGGCCGGAGTAAATATGTATAGTCCGAACGGTAAGTAAGGCAATGAGCTAAAAACTAAAGTCTAAGAACGTCGAGCGGGACCTTATCTAGGGTGTTGTGCTCATTATAGGAGCCAGGGAAAACCTTTCTAAAATGCCAAATAGCTATTTGTTATAACTTGTATGATTTTATTTTAATCTGCATATTGTTCTTCTCATTTAAAAAACACTTTACATGAATCAACACATTGCGGAGCTTTGATCGTAAAATCACCACTCCTCTTTTGATTAGAAAAGATGTCTGTAGTGTTCCCGATGACCCAGTACAGCGCTCTCATTGGGCTGAATTGGTCACGTGACCACGTCTCCTCAATCTCTGATTGGCTGCCTATCAATAACCCCTCCCCTCCTCCTTACCTCTTTTCCCAAGTGATGAAAACGAAATGGGCCTACCCTACAACCCCCTCCCCCTACAACCCCCCGGACATGTTGGTTCTTGATGATTTATTATTAATGATTGTTAATTTTTTATTGCTAATTAATTATTGGTTAGGATTAGGGGCGTTGTAGTTTATTTATTTGGGGAGCATACAATCCGTGACGTTTCAGCATGAGGGCTCTGCACGAAGCTCTCGCTATGGCTATCGGGGGGCGAATGGGGGTCATACAGTCCGTGACGTTTCGGCATGAGGGCCCTGCACGAAACGTGCGCTAGGCTGTCTTGTGTAGAATGGGGGCATCTTCGCTACTCACCCTCTTACAGAGTAGTGACCACTGCGCATTGCAGGTGCGCACTTTTCGCTCCCCTGGGTTTTTCCACTGATGTCACAACCACCACCCGGTGACGTCATCGAAACCCGGCGCCATTATGGCGGACCAACAAGACGAGTTGAGGCAAGAATGGATCGCGAGGTCATTGACCCAGCAACGGGTTTGCCCTGGCACCAGCATGGCGGCCCAACAAGATGAGTTTTAAAACAAGAATAGATATTGAGGTCATTGACCCGGGCAACGGGGTTTTCCGATGACGTCATCGCAACCCTGGCGCCAGGTTGGCGGGCAGACAAGACAAGTCGAGACAAGAATAGTTTGTTAACTAGGTCATTGTCCCTGTTCTTCTTCTCGTACCACGTGACGTCGATCGAGGAGGGAGGGGGTGGCTATAAATGGGGGCGCCCACTTCATTGTCTATTTAAAGCCTTTGTAAGCGGCTCAAGATGGACAAGTTACAGCAGCTGGTAAATATTGTTGACGCCGTGCAGACCGTAAAATTGTGTGAGCTAACCGTAGATCAAAAGTACACGGTGGATACATTTAAAACGGTCGATACAAAGTTCGGGAGACGCCTAATAGCATATCTAGATGGCGAGTTTTGTGTATTTTTACCCTGTAGTTTTTTATACTCTAACAGATGGAGACGTGTGTTAGCTTAATAAAGAAAAACTGGTATTTACCTGCGCCGGAGTAAAACCCGGTTCACCAACCATTGTGAACATTGAACGCGTTTAAGAGATGGTGCAGAAGAGGCAAGCAGTTAACAACAACAACATCGGGCAGTGGAGCAGTTAATACATGTGCATCGTGGACCCTACAAACCATACAGCACGTTTAGCTCTCAGTTACGCTCACCATGCTTAGAACCAACTGTATTAATTTAATGTTTTTGGTCGTACGATTGCGAGGCGTGCCTATATGACTGTAGAGAATATTCACAGTGTGGCGGTGTACGAAGACATGTAATTTACAAAGTAGAGGAGCGAAGCTACATCGAGTTTTGCGACTATACCTGTCACACGATAAAGCGACTGAAGTACAACCTACGAGAGAATCGAAGAGACTTACATGTGTGCTATGACGTGTGCCGTGTACAATTTCCACAAAGGGGACGTTGTGGCTGTGTTGCCCAGGCCACCACCGCCACCCTTCCGAGCTCCACACAACCCGCCACCGTCTTTCACGACGCCACAGCCACCGCCCCCAGAAACACAGGCGTCACCGCCCCCAAAAGTCACAGGCGTACCAGCGCCCAGAGTCACAGGCGTACCAGCCACTATAGTCGTCTACATACCAGGCATCAGATTCACCAGCGTACCCACCGTCAGAGTCGTCTGCCTACCAGTCATCAGAATCACCCGCGTGCCCATCACCACTGGAGAAGGAGGTGAATTCCGAAGAACCCGTAAATCTTGAGGATTTAACAATGTACAAAAATTATTCAAATGATAAAAATTATAGGTGAAACGCCCGACGACTACATAATCGGTCTGGGCAGTTTCGGTAACGTCTTCAATTTCCCAAAATCAATCTATATTTGGGTTGTAAGCAATTTAAATCTGAAGCACGCTGTATGATATATCTCGGAGGACAAAGTGTGATGTTTTAAAAGTGAATTAATAAACTAGACGTGCTCATGTGTTTGTAGCACACTGCTAACGTCATTGGAACTAGAGCGACATTTTAAAAAAAAGTTAGAGTTTGTGAGTAGATGGAGTGTTTATTATTTCTCCCAGGGATATTTCTTTCACCGCATCTCCGATTGCCATTATGCCATTTAAATGCAACATTTGTGAGGGGTCCTACGCATAGCTCTCCAATCTTATTCGGCACAAATATCAATGTCATCAAACATCTCCAAATGCTGTTCACCAGGCTTCCTGTTGGGACGAGGAGGTATTGTGCGGTGCGTTAGACCTGATCGAGAAAAATGAATAAAAACGTGTCAAGTGCTTAAATGAACTTGAGAAAAACAAAAGTTATAACGTTGTGCTTGAGTTTGTTGGAAGAGTAAGATTGCCAGGTAAAAACTGTGTAGACATTGTCAATATACGTTTCTAGCGCCTCTCAGCGTGTCCTGAACTATTTTGGAGGCGACTCCTAGTCATTTTCTAGATGGTAGAAGATATTATATTCTTTCCTGATGTATTTTATTAGGTAAAAAAAGAGTGATTAATATGTTTTCCTTGCTATCACAATTATATAATTACTTGTATTGGTCAACAAGACCTAAATAATATTTCTGCTTGTTGTTGTTATGAATGTTTTAAATTAAACAATTGCTGATTTTCAATAAAAAAACTGCCAATACAATGTTATTATTTTTTTAATCCCTAAAATAAGTTGGCTGGAGAATCAAAGATGGAGATGAAAACTTTGTTGTGACTTTAGATTGCTACCCAAAGAGAAAGTAAAAGGGTTGAATTTTTTATTCTGAACATTTCAACTTATCCATAATATTTGAGACTGACTTGGAATATTTATATCTATTAAAACATTATAGTCTTAGAATATATATTTATGAGTATATCTTACAACTTAATGGGAGCAAACCAAGACACGTACTAAGATACATAGGTTATAAATATATTCAAGCCAAAGGGTCCAGGGTTCGATTCCTGTGTCCAGGTGTCATTTTTCAATTTTCAGAATATTATATTTATTAAAATGTTGCAAACTCTGTAGGAGAAAATGCAAGACATATAAACATTGTTTTTAAATATTCATGTAAATATTTATAATATATATATTCATTTTTAATGGTCCTGTTTGAGAAGCTCCAGTTAAATAACAATAATAATGTAATTTATAAGTCTAAAGTTAGTATTTTTAATTAGCCAAACTATTTGTAGCATGTAACCAAAAAATAGAAATCAATGTTATTTTGTATAGGTAGTTTGTTAGGTTCATTATTAATATTTCTGATTAAAATATGTGATCAATTAATAAGTACTATGTTTTCTTCATAAAACAAATACATCATTTTGTTGATCAAAATTGTTATAATATATTTAGCAAAATTTAAATTTTCATAAATAAATTATTTGTAAATTACCCGAAATTATTTGGTATCTGTACAAAACGTAGGTTCTTATTGTTTATCAGACTGGTTGCACTAGGGAATTTTAAATGTGTAAAATGTTTAAGGATGAAAAAACTATACTCTTAAACTAATCATAGAAGCTACCGTTGAATGGTTTTACTATGGAACACCAAATATTTTTTAATGAGGAAAATGATTAAGACCAGAATGACAATTAATAATTACCTTTGCCAACCGATAACGGTGATAATGATGCATAGTTCAGTAGTGAGAGAGACATCTATTATGTTAAATATATATATTTCTTCGGGAAAGAGGTAAAGATGTTAATTAGTCTAAATTGGTAAATAATTTTTTTTTAACCTTTGAAAAACTTGATAAAATTAAAACTTTAAGCATAACATTGAACTCGCACACTTAAAAAGGATAAAGATTAAGTAGAATACTTGAGAGTTTAGTTAAAGAGGTTTTTTAAAGAGTCCTTGTTTTATTATTTTTATCTTCATTCTTGGCAGTCAACGGTATACTCTGCAAAAAGTAGTAATGAAAAAAATAACTCTCTGTTGATACATGAAACTTTATAAAAATATGATATAACTTTATTTTGTTTCTCTCACCAATGATTATAAGAAAGATAAATCTTTGAAATTATTCCTGAAAATTTATTCATCATCAACAATGTTTTGAATCAAATATTGAAGTTACATTGTAGGAAAAGATTTAATTATCTCATCACTTGTGAATGTGGGGAATGCAAAGCCTCCACCGTGGTTCGGATTCCACGTTAAACTGTAGGTCCTCCATTTCTTCTCACAATCACCCTATTATTACACATTAGCTTAAGTGCGTATAAACCGAACCTGTAGTAATACGCGGAGCTAATAATAATAATAATAATAATAATAATAATAATAATAATAATAATAATAATAATAATAATAATAATAATTACTATCTCATCAGTACACAACTGACATAATGCTGTGTGTGAAGTAGAGATACAGTGTTTTTTAAAACATTTATGATTTATATCAGCTTATGAAATAACCTCAAATGTACATTCCAACTTATAGTCGTATTTTTTAGAAAATATTTGTTTAAGATGTAAACGAAGTAGCTGTAACAGGTCGGCTGCAAAATGTGACTTTACACAGCCGCTTATGATGGCCGAAAATGGATGTTTCAACTTTTTCATAATGTTTGAGACTGAGCTTATAACTATATAAACTTGTATTTATTGGATAGGAGGGTGGTGGGGTTGTAGACGTTAAAACAAAACATAACAGTTTTTTACAATATTTATTTAAAATCATGAAAAGTATAAATACAGTGAAAAGTATACTGTGACTATTTACAATATATATTTATACATAGGGGGAATAGTGGCCAATATAATATATACTTAGAGCTGGTTTCAATTTAAAAGCAAATAATATATATATATAAAATCATTTTAATATATTTGACTAGAATTAAAATAAATATATACAAACAGTTTATTATATTTGACTAGAAAAAAAATCAGGTAGGTGGAGAATTTTACTGGTGGATGAAAAAAATTAAAAACGTAACCCGTGTGCATAAAATAAATCAATAAAAAAAATATGGGTGTTTTCATGCAGAAAAAAATATGGAAAAAATTTCAAATCTTTGAAAAATGGTATGTCAGTGGAACTGTCTAGAGTGAAAGGGAAAAAAGGTGATTATTCAGCCCGTCTAAATGATCACCTTTTAGTCGTGGCGATTGCGTTTACAAGGACTCTGATAACCAAATGGCAACGTGTTGTAATCATCGGTTATCCGACGTTTGGTATACACGGGCTGGTAGACTTTAGTCTGCGAAACGTTACCTACACTCGCAAGACCATTTCTTACAATTTTGTGCGGTATCTGTATGTATCTTTCCGCAGCCTTTTCAGTGACCATCGCTTTCATAACGTCAAAAATAACGTCGTTCCGGTTGCCATATTTTATGGTGATCCCGCGAACCTTGCACACACCGTTTTTGTTTTGGCAGGATCACCACCAACACAACCTCGTTACGCGTAATTCTTGACACCACCAGATACAAAGGCGCTAATGTAGCTTCCCAGACCGTAATCCTGAAGTTCATCAGTGATGTCACCTAAAAAGTCTCCGGTCGGTGGGCTCCAAACGCCGTAGCATTCAGTAAATAGAACGCTATCTGTGTCATGATACAAAACGCAATCCCCAATTGTTCAAGAATTCTGTATAAGTGCAACCTAGCCATATCAGACATGTAGCATGCCACCGCCCCAATCGTGTTAGAGTTAGGGCGCAACGCGTCACGTGCATCCTTGTAATTGAGGAATATAACCTCATCATTAACATCAATGACGCTGTTCACGGTGATGTACGGATCCATCAGGTACTTGTGGATGCACTAATAGTCGTTATTAACGGCTACGTATGGTAAATTGGTCTTTGCCCAAACTTTCCCCATAGTGAATTTAAAAAGACTTTAGCCATGGTGCAGAGACCGGGGTTTTTACAAACATAGCCGAAATTGAGTTTTACCCCTTCCCTTTCCTCATAATTTTGAATAATTGCTAAATTTTTCTTTTGTGAGGTACATCAGTCTGGCCATCCGCTGGCTTCTTGTTTAATTTTCAAAATATTATTAATGTACCCGCGAGACAATCTGCCAGAATGTGTCTGACGATCGTAAACAGATACATTGTACTCCCACACTTCGTGTACTGCTTCAATGGTGTAACCTTTCTCAACGGCTTCCCGGATCTCGTAAATAAACCAGACGTCTGTCAACTAGCGATCTTATTTGTTGTTGTGCTGACACATGCCTTGGTTTTTCTCCTCCTCCGCATTTCCTGCACAAAATGAACATTAGGTTGTCTTGCATCCGTGTAGGCAATACGGGCATGAATAAAATCCCTTGGAGGCGTCATTGTAACTTTGGCTATGCCTTCTACTTGATCTATAGACGGACAATTTGGTTCCAAGTAAATTTTGGGGTGGCCGACGGGGTATTTTTTGTACTTGCAAACGTAAGGATACAATGAACACTCATCAAAGTACTTGATCTTCTATCCACAAAGAAAGGTCTGCTTCGTGGAAGATCTTGATACAATTTGTACGCCAGCCAAAGAATGCATCCCTGGGGCTAGGGTCTCCTTGGTATAAACCTCTTGCTGGAGTACAAATTTCATCACATTAAACGTACACTCCCACATCTCTACGCCCGTGAAGCCGGCATTCTTAAACTTTTCAACACAAGCCATGGTCGCTTCATAGCGCGTCTCCGTGGTCTCGTGGGGACTATTTTTGATAGGGGTTGTCCCGTCAGAGTTGCAGAGTGGGCACCCGTGCCAATAATAGCCCCAGAACTTAAAGACGGTGATGGTATCTCCAGCTTTAACAACGTCGTCTACACGTCGCCCTAACACATATTCCTCACGGCCGTTACCCGCATGAAGAATAGAGACACCGCGGTGATGGGCCCCTAGCAGAGCCATTGTACATCGACTTGCGACTGTTGGTCTGCACACCGGTAGCCACCGTTAGGGATAGTACCTATAGTAGTCTCCTTAAGATGACTTCGGCTATCGTACACGCCTCTCTGAAAGGATCCACCTTTGATTTCTCCATTAGCATGTCTCTAAACTTCAGGCAGGCCTCTTGTAGGATCTCTACATATTTCACACAATGCAATTCCAACTCGAGTTTAAAATCAAAGACATAATTTTCTTTGACAAAACGCGTCATACTACTTCTCAAAGTGCTCATTTCCCTCAACTGAAATCTCACCGATTACGTAGTCCTTCTTTGACGGAAAGGGACCCCTATACCCCGCGTTTTCTTTTTTGTTGAAAAAATGGAGGAAATATCCCTTGGCCAAAGACTCGTCTAAGCTTAATGTTTTTGACATCTTGGACAACGACATCGGGAGAAAGTTCAGCGAGTCAAAGTGGAGCAGGCCGTAACGCATGGACATGATTTTCCCACCGTTCATTATGAGCTCTGTAGTCTATTATTTACCTCCATCATATATATTAAAATAAAATTACCATCCTAGGTTTTCGCATTATGACCTAGGAGGGTGATATCCTTAAATTTTTATGCTTTAATTTGCTCTATATATCTGAAAAATTGGGCCATTGTGATATCAACCTTGAATATACGAGTCCTATCGCCCCCACATTATGTGAAATGATGGTCATTTGCATCTATATGAACGCAGGCCTTGGAACACGTCTGCACGACACATAAGTTAGGTTCGTGCAAGTACTTGCCGGCCGCACCTTGAAGAAGCGTTCAAAATCAGAAATACAAACATGAAATTGTTCTTTTCCAGTAACGGCTATGATGGGGCCTGCTTCATATAACAAAATGACCAAAAGGACAATGGGTCTCGCATACTCTACAAAACGTCTCAAAACACCTATGTGAATAATTTGATTTTTCCCAAATGAAAACTTGCCCCCATACCTCGCAAACCTTTTTGACATCAAGGACCGACCTGTGATCCCTGCAAAAACCGGGACATTTATGGTTATCAAAACATGTCTGGTGTGTGAAATAACGCCCAAAGTCTTTACAGACCACAGATCGGCCTCCGCTACAAACCACTTTAGTGTAGCACGTTTTGCACGCGGATTCATGTTTCTGCTCTTTCTTATGATAAAACGGCACGTGGCACTCGCGGCAAAATTACCCGCACTTAAACTTGGCTGTCAGGGATGTTATGACATCAAAATGGTTTTGCTTATCGTCGTGAAAATACAAATCAAGGTAGCCCTTAAAGTAATGTTGGGGGGAGTAGACCCGTCATATAAGACCTGCCTCCCCCGACTTTCCCTAAACACTGTTATTGTATATTCGGAGAGATATTTTTGAAATTATTTCAGCTCGGTTAGCCCACCCCTTTTCAAAAGATTCACACGGGCATCACGGCATAGTTCTTCGGCTTTGAGTTTTTGAATAGGACGGCCAATTTTGAATTGTTTAACGTTGTTCACATCCATGCATCCTGGGTCTCTTTTAATGTCACATATAGCTTTGGCGACAACCAATGCACGGTCAAGGCAAAGTGTTTCTCCATTTTGAATCGTAATGATCCCTTGGTTTTTACGGCTATATATGCTAGCGGGAGAGATTTTATCACAATTACTTGCACTCCCGCGAGGCTCATAAAAATGGCTGAGTTTAACGTACAGTGGTGCTGTACTCAAAAACATATTATTACTTTGAAACACGTGACTTACGTTACTAAGCATGGCTCGAACGTCTAACTGATCTGCTCGCCTAAATGAGACATATACAGTGTTCGACGTCGAGTCCGTGCTATTCTAAAGTAACCCGACATGGTCATCGGCGCTGACTCCATGGTCCTACAACCGATTGAGCAAATTAGTAATTTGTTCTTCAAGTCAGCTTAATGCGTCACGATCGCTTGCTGGAGTAGCAAGATATACGGTCATTTATCTACCAGTATAAATGAAACGCCTCACTTTTTTAATTCTTTCTTCGATGATCCGAAGAGGGACACCATTTGACAAGGCCCCATATACCTGGTTTACCGGGCCACTAAATCCCGATTGCGGGGATGAAGACATTCCCGCCCCCACCATATAGGTGCCTTGAAGGGAGGCCGTGATCCCCGTCTGCCGCACCACATCTTGGGATCGAGCACCGTCTCCCTGGCTCTGTGGCGGTGCTCCTGGAGTATGGTGAGGGGGATTCGTTACCATTGGTTCTGTGGGGTCGTTCGGCTATTTGCTGCCTTCATTTGAACTATAACACAAAAGCAAGTTAAATAAAATTGTTCCAAACATTCGCGTATTGTTTCTCTTTAAAATGTATAATACTTTTCAATTTCAATATACTTTTGGTATTAATATAATATGTTACAATTTCTTCCTAAACATAATTGCTTTAGCTGAAACCAACATTCGAAAAATGTGTGTAATAAATACACTCGAAACATAGTACAGTCCAGGGCCGTTAATTTATCACTATGAGGAGTTAATCCTACATTTTTATCTATACAGGGAATCGAACCCAGGATCCCATTGCAAATTGTGTGTAATAAATAAACTAGAACCTTTGTACTACTAAAAATTACACTCCAGAGCAGTTAATTTAACAGAATGAAGGGTTAGACCTACATTTGCATCTATGCCGTGAATCGAACCCGGGACCTTTCGCAAAGTGTGTGTAATAAATACACTCGAACCTTAGTAAAACTACAAATACAGTCTAGGGCAGTTAATTTATCACTATGAAGGGTTAAACCTACATTTTCAGCTATTCCGAGAATCGAACCCTGGACCCCATCGAAAAACGTGTCTAATAAATACACTTTAACCCTAGTACAACTACAAATACAGTCCAAGGCAGTTAATTTATCACTATGGGGGTTAAACCTATATTTTCATCTATGCCCGGGTTCGAGCCAGGGACCTTTGGCAACGTGTGAGTAATAAATACACTCGAACTTTAGTATAACTACAAAATACAGTCCAGGGCAGTTAATTTAACACTATCAAGGGTTAAACCTACATTTTTCACCCATGTAGGGACTCGAACCTGGTACCTTTCGCAAAGTGTGTGTAAAAATACACTTTCACCCTAGTACAACTACAAAATTAGTCCAGGGCAGTTAATTTAACACTATGAAAGGTTAAACATACATTTTCACCCATGTAGGGATTCGAACCTGGGAACTTTCGCAAAGTGTGTGTAATAAATAGACCCTAGGTCAACTATAAAATTTAGTCCAAGGGGGAAACCCTTTTTTTTTAACCCCATTTTTGGGAATCAAAAACCAGGACCCCGGGGTCCCGGAAAAACCATAAAAGGTTTGGCTCTCTTTCTAAATTTTAAACGTTGGTTTATATAAAAAATTAATTTCTCAGGGATTACGGTTAAAACCAAAAATTTCCCCCATTTTAAAAAAAACCATATTAATGTTTTTTCCCGGCTTTCAACGAAATCGGTTGGCCCCCCAAAACAAGTGCGCGTCCCCTTACCACAAAACACCGTCATAAATAAAAGGTGTTTGCACAGGTATTCACACAAAGTGGAAAAATAACGTTTCCCTCTTGGTTAAAAATAAAAAAAATTTTAATTTAAAAAAACCTTTAAACCATTTTTCATTTCTAAGGCTCATGTCACTTTTTTATTTTTTATGCTTTAAAGGCTAAACCGCTTTTTCCCGTTATCCCAAAAAGGAATCAAAATGGGGGACCCCCCCCCTGCCTCATTTGGGGGTTTTTTAAAAGGAAAAATTTGTACGGGTAGTAAGACCCCGGGCTAAATTAAGTGGGGTTTTTTTTTTCTTTTTTTAATAATTGGCAAAAGCAACAATATAGTTTCCCCCTTTTAAATTAAAATGCAGTTTACTTTAATATTAATTTTATATAAAATAATTATTTTATATATATTTATATATATAATATATATTTTTAAAACACTTTTTCCCTGCCTAAACTGTAAAAAAACCCCATCGGGTTTATTCCAAAGTCAAAAAAAGTTTCCAAAAAATTTAAATGTCCCCTACTGTTCAGTTAGCCTTGTATTTTTTTTTCCCTTCGCATTTGCCCCGGGCTCCCCCTTTCCCCTCTCTACTGCCTGGCCCGGGCCCCAAAAGCCCATGTTGTTGAGCCGTCCTTTGGGGGTTCACAATCACACACAGCGCCAGCCTCACTTTTTGGGAGGGATTCCCCCGCGCAAACCCCCGGAGGGTGGGGGTTCTGGGGTGGTGACCACAAGAGGGGGGGGTGCCCGGAGGAGAGACGATCCCCCCCGAATTTCCCCTCATGCTCAGGAGCCCATTCCTGGGTTTTGGCGGGGTTTCCCCAGTAAAACCCCTTGGGGGCGGGGGGGGAATGTGGGGCCAAAGCTCAAGAAGGGAGGGGATGGGCCCAAGTAAGGCCCAGCCCTGGGGGGCACTTTGCGGGACGGAGGGCAAAAAGTGACTCCACCCAACCCCAAAAGGGCCACGGGTAAATTTTCGCCATTGTGCGGGCAAAGAGAAAATCCCCCTCTACCCCCCCCGAGGCACCTGCCGAAGCCCCCAAATTAAACCCGGGGAAATTTCCGGTTCTCCCCCTTTGGTCGGGGGCCCCGCCCGAGACCCTCCTTTTCCCAAACCCAACCCACATTGAAAATTCCAAACCCCCTTTCCCAAACCCTTTTTCCCTTACCCCCAACTCCCACCCTTTTGCCCCCCCCTTTTAACCCCCCCACACCCGAGGATAAATGTTGCAAAGTAAAAAAATTGAAATTGAGTATAAAGGGGTTTTTTCCCGGGGACTGGCCCCAAAGGGGGATTTTTTCATGGTTTTTTGGGGGAAAGGGTCCAGGAGGTCCCCGGGAGAAACCCGGGGGGCCAAACCTGGTATGGAGCAAAACATCCCCCCCCCCTGGTCTTTTTGGCAGTGCACCCCAAATTTTAGAGGACCCCCAAATGGTTAAGGACTCAGGGTTTCCCCCTTTGGGAAAACCCCAAAAGGAGTGGGGGAAAGGGGAAAAGGCTGAGTTTGGGAAATTTTTTCCTGGCAAAGCATCGTGTCGATGTAATGCTGCGGGAAAAACCCACTTGCGCCCCCGCAATGGGTTCCGGGGGCAAAAAAGTTTTTTTCTGCCTTCGTAGTGCCGGAGGGGGGTTGGGGAAAGGGGGGGGGACGGGGTTTTTTGGGCCCGGAAGGGGCCTTGACCACCACGTGTCTCACTTCCTCCCCCCCAAAAACCCCATGGAAGCAAGGGGCTACCAACTGGGTGACCTCGACGGGCCCGGGCGCTCATTTCCATACTTCCCTCCCTACCCCCGGGTTGGGCCCCGGCTAGAGGGCTGACATGGGGGGGTGCTGCTTCGGGGTTACCCGCCTGTTTTAATCGGTGGTGACTTAAAACGCAAAAACCCCTTCATGGGGCTCTGGGGTTTTATTTTGCGTCGCGGGGGATTGCTCCGCGACGTCATGATCTACACGGCCTGGTGGTGCCGGCCCCCAAACCCCTACCCATTTCCCCTTTCAACCCCGGTATCTCCGGCGTCCTAGATTTTGTTGTCCCCCAGAGGGATGGGAAGGCGGTTAGGCTGAAGTCTCTAGCTGAGCTAAAACCGGATCAAAACCCCTTTCTCGTAAAACCTGGGGGCGGGTTTTCCTTCCATAGCCCCCCCAAAAAACCCGCCCCAAAAGCGCACTGAGGGGAAACGGGTTTTTCAAATGTGTTGAAAAGGGGGGGGTTGGGACCCACCCCTCCCCTTTGAACAGCAGGGGAAAAAAAAATTCGATCGCGGTGCGGAGTTCATAACTTCCCCCCATCGGGGGGTTTCGCTCGAAGCTTCGACGCCGAGGCCCGTTAAGGGGGCGCCACGGGCTTTTTTTGCCCATTCTACCCCTCGGGCACGCCGGGAAAAAAAAATCGGTGGGGAAAAAGGTTTTGGAAAATCTAGAGGGACCCGGTGGGCCCAAGGGCCCAACGGGAAAGCCGAAAAAGCCCATGCGGTTCGGGAAAAAGGTCCGAAAAATTACGGAAACAGTGTCGGGAGGACAAGATTGAGGGGCCTTTTCGGGCAGGAAGGTCCTTGTGGCAAATGACGAGGAACTTGATGGGGGTCCCCCAAGGCCCCGGTTTGTGAGTGCAAGGGGGTGGAAACTCCGCCCCGGGGGGGGGCCCGGTTGCTCCCCGCTGAGACTTAAGGGCGAAAATTTTTTACCGACTGACAACCCTCGGGACCCGGTGCACTTTGGGCCCCAAAAGGGGCGCAGGTTCAGCGCGGGTCTCGTACAAAAACCCTTGGTAAACCCCAAAACCCAGGGGGTTGAAAGAAATGTCACGGGCGATAGCCGCTCTAAAAACAAAAAAAGGGCCCCCCGGATCCAAACGGAAATCAGAAAACGGGGGGTCCTCAAAAAAGGCTCCCCTTGGGGAGGCGTTAACTTCCTTGTGGATTTTATTAAACGCCGTCCTGTTCCTGAGTCCTTCCCCGAGCTCGGGGAAGCAGGGAAAACGTCCACTGCTTTAAAAACCCCGGGTAAAGACCCGGCCCAAAGCTCCCCTACCGCCCGACCCGTTGCCGATGTTTTGGGCATTTTCGAGAGACTAAAAAGGGACAGCTGACCCACATTTTTCGGGAGGGGGGCATCTTGGGGAAACGAGCATTGGGCTTTCGGGCGGGACGGGGGCTACTCTCATCAACTTGCCGGCTCGGGGAAAACGGGGTTACAGGAACTTCAACAAAAAAACAGGGGGGGACTGGTGCTGTTTTTCGGGGACGGGGAAAAGGGCCCTTCAAACCGTTTTTTGGCACGAGGGTCCCTTTTTCAAACTCCTCTCCTTGAATTTTCCCCTTTTCTACCTAGTTAAGGTTTTTTTAAATTTTAAATTCTTTCCCTTTCGCACCTTTTCCACTCCCTTTTGGGGGAACCCCCAATCCCAAAATAGAAGAAACCGGGGGGAGTCCGCAGGGTCCAGGGGGGCCCCCGGGGCTCTTAAAGTCTCTTTGTAAACAAACATTCCAAAACCCCCAGGCAGGGGTTGGGTCTGAATGGGGGACGACACCCCTCTAGTAGCGGAGCGTGGCGGGGGGGCGGGCTGGGGGAGAGGCGATTTCCGGGACGCCCCGACGCATTTGGGAAAGGGGGGGCTAAACAACCGGAGAAAAAAAGTATTAACGTGGAGAAGACACGCAATGCTTTTTCAAAAGGAAAAAAAAAAGAAATACGGGGGGGGCCCCACTCCGGCTGTTCGGAGAACGGATCAAGGGGGGGCCCAGTGTTAAAATTTTTTGGGACTTACGTGGACACAAAACTGACCGGGGAGACTACACTGAAAACGAAAGATCAAAAAGGCGAGGAAAGGCGGGGAAAGTCCTGGCCCCAATGTTTTAAACCAGGCGTAGGGGGCCCTGTCAACAAGGAACGGTCTGACGTTGGTACAACAGTTGCTCAGGCCGATCCTCGACTATGCGGGCCCCTTTTTGGGGGGTCCCCTGGCGGAAGTATATGGGGAAAGGATGAGGCGTTTCCAGAGCGATTCTGGGGGGTTTTCATTTTTGGGCCCCTTTGGGTTTATTCCGGAAAGAGACTCTTCACGTGACCGGGATATCCTACCATCAAGGCCCCTTCCGGAAACTGGCGCATTTCTTTCTACGCTAGATTTCCCCCGGTCCCAAACCAATTTCCTCTTATCCGGGGCTTGGGAACGTCATGGGGCCCCTGGGGGGGCCCCCAACGACGTCCCAAAGCCCTCCCTCGGTAAGCGAGATGTGGTTCCAAAAAGGGTTTGGGTTTTTGGAGGTCTCACCCAGCCCCCCATGGGAGTAGTGTCCCCGCAGTAACCAAAAAAAAACCCTTTTGGGTCGGTTTCTAAATTTTTCCCCCCCCTTTTTTCCCCCCCAAAAATTACTAATTTTTTGTAATCTCTGTTTCTTTTTTTTCAAAAATTTCCGCGAAAGGGGGAAAAAACCCTTTTTAAATTTTTTGCAAACCACAGGGTGTAAACCAATTGGTCGGTACGTTTTGGGAAAAATTTGCTTCGGCTCCCCTTCTGGAAGCATCGGAGAAACCCTTTTTTTCTGTGCCCTGTGTGTTCACTTTTGGGCTGCGGAGGGGACACGTTTTAAAACGTTTTTCGCCCCCAATAGGAAGCGTCTTTTTTCCCTTCCATTGGTAAAAGGCCGGGGCAGCGTAGAAGGTTTATAACGGTAAACCCTGGGCTTTTTTTTTTTAATAAAAAAAAAATTTAAATAAAAAAAAACACAACCCCCGAAACCTAGATTTGGGAAAAAAAAAAAATAGGTTTTTAATTTAAAACCCAAATTGAAAATGACAAGCCACCCCAAGGGGGATCGAGAAACCCACCACCCAACTATCCCATCCTTGCCCCAAACCCCCAAACCTGAAAATTTCAAAAGTCGCTCATTTAAAGCCATCCAAAACCCTTGGGTAAAGGCCCGGGAAACGCCACTGGGATAACCGCCTGGGGCCCAACCCTTTCCCCCCCCAAGAAGAATAAGGGCTGGCCCCACTGAGGGCCCCCCAGAGGGGGAATTAAAAATGTACCCAAACCTCACCCCCTAATCCCAAAAAAAGGAAAACCCTTTAACCCCAAAAAGGGAAACTCTTTATCCCCTTTGCCACCGCCGGACCCCACGGGGATAACCCCCTAGGTAAAACCTTCAACCCAGAGAAAAACCCGCTGGCGCCACTAAAGGGGCCCCAATGGGGTGGATTGTAACCATCCGGGGCCAAAAATTTATTCCCTAAAAAATTTAAAACCCTTTTTCGACCTCCTCCCGGAAATCGACTCAGGGGAAACAAAAACCCAATATCATAAACAAACCTTATAAAAACCCCTTTCCCCACATCCCAACAAAAAAAAAAACCTCCCCAAACCCCGGGGGCCCCAGGCGATCGTTCATATCACAAACTTCACTCCCCATTTGTCAAAAATTTTTACAATTTTTTTGTACAAGGTATAAATTTATTCAAAGGCCAAAGTCACGTAGTGACCCCGAAAACTCTAACAAAATAAAACCCCTTTCAAAGGGGGGGCCTGCTTGGCACCCTTAGTCAAGGTAAAATTTTCCTGGTGGGGCTACAAAAACCACACCCCTGAAAGTATTTGCGGGCTCATTTCATCTTTTCCCATTTCTTTCGGGTTAAACAATTTTAAATTTCGGGGTTTTTTAAGATTTCATACAATGCTCGGTACCAAACAAAAAATTTCACCCTTTCTTTAGAAAAACCGGCGTGGGCATAACTGTCAAGTCAAAAATGTTTATGTGGGGAAACACCCTTTACGGCAGCTTTTTTTTTTAGTGGGGGCCCCAAACCCGGGCGAACCCACCTTACGAAAGAGCAATAATAAATCGTCTTTAATTTTTTTAATGAGCATTTCATAACATTTTCCTTACCCTTCCACAAAAAAAACCCCCGGACCCCCAAAACCGCAAATTCTGTTTTCCCGGGGGGGGACTTTTTCCCCTGCCTCCCCCGCGTTTTCCGTGTTCCCGGGACAGTTCCTTTACCCCCCACCGGGGACTAAAGTTGGGGGGGGACAGTTCCCTCCCCTCCCACCGCGACTTTGGTTCCCGGGGGGAATTTGCCCTATACCCCCCAAACCCTTTTATCGACCCTTCTACGGTGAACTCAGGGGAGGGGGATTACCCCCGGGCCCCGCCGGAAAGGGCCCCCACCGACGAAGACCCTAAAGAAGAGGGGCGACAACGAAACAATACCCCAAACCCGTGGACCCATTTTACAAACCCGACCGAACCACCGGGACCCCAACCCCCAACACTCCGTTTCCCCAGCATTTTAAAAGAGCCCCCTGAACCCGATTAACCAACCCTCCCCTCTTTTTCCCCCCTCTCACCAACCACCGCCCCCCCACCTACTCCGATTTCCCCTTTCAGCCCGGGGGGTTCCCCATCTGCCGCCCTGGCCCCCCCGGGAAACTGGTCTATGTTTTTCCCCCCCATTTTTCCCCTTCCCTACCCCCATAAACTGGACCGCGGGGACGACGCCCCTAGAATCAATTTTCCCCCGGGGAAATGGATTTCCCCCAAAAAAAAAAAACTGGGGACAAATCCTTACCCCCAATTTACCGGGTTAAAAGGGATAAAAACCCATGGCAACCTTCTCAAAAAAGTCAGCTGACAAGAGGTTTGGTTTTGCTGACGAAAAAAACGGTGTTTGGGGGGAAAATAGAGAAGCGCACACAAAAAATTTAAAATTTTAAAATAGGCACCGCCCACGAAACTCGATTTTTTTGGTCCACGGCCTCATCCAGCCCAAAATGGATCCCTTGTCTAAAATTTTAAAAAAAATGCATATTAATTACTATTTACAGTAAATAAAAAAAACAGGAAATTTTCAAAAAGATAAATTTTGGGCCACAAATTTACCCTTTTGGAAGTTTTTTTCCCGCCAAGCAAATCCCGTCTTCGGTAAAAAAATCAAAGGTCCAGGTTTTTTGGGGGCCCACAGGTTTGGGGCCGGGCCTCCCCAAACTTTGGGGGCTCGTATCTAACAAAGAAGACGAGAAAACCGCTGTCCCCAAGACGAAATAAGCAAAATAGAAACCATTAAAAAAAAAAAAAATGTTTTTAAAAACATCCTAAAAATTTTTTCCCTTTTTTTCCAGTGGGGTTGGGAAAACTCATTTTTTATACTTTTTTAAAAGCGAAAATAAAACAAATTGAAAGAGACTGATGATTTTGGGTTATTTATACCACCCAAAGGGGTCCCGTTTTAAAAATTGGGCCGGGGTTTTGTCCCAATACACATTGCGATTGCAAAAGCGTATCAGACCCGGGTAAATTTCCCCGTTATTCATAAATTTTCTAGAAAGCCGTGAGGAGGGACAAAGTTCTGGTCGAGGTTCCCCCAATACACATCTGGGGATTCCCCAATCGTTTTTAGATCCTTGTAAGTCCCGTTTTTTTCCCCCCCCCAATTAAAATCTTCAAAGCACCGTTTGAAAGGGTTTGTACTGGGTTGAAAATTTGTTCATGCAATTGGGGGTTAAAATTTGGCGAAGAATAAAGGCAATTGCGGGTACATAAAAATTTTTGGTTACCCAATTGGTTTTTTTTTCTCACTCCCCCCAAATTTTTTGGTCCCTTGAGGGGTATTCCCGGGTTTTGGGGGGTCCCCCCGCAATACCCCTTTTTTTTAAAAACCTTAAACCCCAGACCCCCTTTAGCACCAAAAACGAGTATGGAGGGTGCCCGGGTAACCTCTGTTCATGAAAAAATTGGGTACATTTTTTGCGCGAATGTTTTGAAATTTGGGGAAGAAACAAAAGGGGTTTTTGTGGGTACCCAGGTACAGAATAAAATTAATTTGGGTTTAGAAAATTTGGGGGGACAACGCAAAACCAAATTGTTTTTTAAATTGAAAAATTCTAGCCCAATTTTAAAAAACCTTTCGGGAAAAACCCCCCCACGCAAATCAGCATTTAAATTTTCACTCTTGAAATAAAAAATCATTACAATGTTCCGGGGATTTTTAATTTTTTTTTTTCGCTAAGGGTTTAAGCGGGGACAATCCTCAATCACCAATTTGCCCCTCTGGCGAGGAAAATTTTTCCTTTTTAGCCGAAGAGAGAGAGAGACAGAACTTTATATTCTTTTGTTTTTTTGAAAAAAACATAGAAATTTTTAAATTGGTCACTTTATTTAAATCAGAAATTTTTATTATTGATTTTGTTCAATTTTTGGGGAAATCTCCAGAATATATTTTTCACTTATTTTTTTAAATTAACTAAAACCCCTTTAACTTAAAATTTAATTTTTTTAAATTTAAAGGGGGCCATAAATGTCAAAAGGGATTATCTCCTTTAAAAATAATCTTGAGACCAATTTATTTTTTAATTTTTTTAAAACCCCCCAAAACCCGTTTTCTTTTTGTTTTTTCCCAAACCCTGACAGGGACATTTTAAAAGTTCGTTCTAGGGGGGGGTGGACCGAAAAAAGGGTTTTTCCGCACATTTGCGATAAACCTCAAGTTTTCCCAGTGGGGTTTAAGTGTCAATTTTTTTAGTTATCCGGGAAGGGGGTCATGGGTTTCAAATTTCTCGCTTTTTTTTTTTCTACTCCCCCAAAAGTTGGTACACATGTATCTGGGAAATTGCGTTGTAAAAATGTGCGGGGGTCGGGGGTTTTCCTTTGGGGGGGGGTTCGAGTTTTTTCTTTTTTCATCTCGGAGGGGGATTGCTAGTTTTGGCTTCCTTTTTCGCTGTCTGTCTTGTTCAATGCCTGTTTAACGGTACTTTCCCCAAAAAATTTCGCAAAGACAATTTAAAAGGGTTTTTAAAAACCCGGTATTGGGGTTTCGTCAGTCCTTCACCCTTTTAAAACCGTGACTTGAATTTTTATGACTTCCACAGGGGCGGGGTTTTGTGCCCAAAACCCAAACTTTTGCGATTTCCCCTCGCTCAAATGAGGGAAAATTTTATTTTTTCCCGAGTCCATAAAAGTGAAAGTTTTAGTAATCACCTTTTCCCAAAAGCGATGTAAGGGGGGGGGGGTTTGGGGGGGAAAGGAAAGCCTAGTAAAGCGAGTGATAAATATCTGTAAGCCGGACGAGCAAGAAGATCCCCCCATTTTCCCAAAAACGTCATAAAGGAAAAGGGTTCGTGTGCTTGTTCAGGGACGGGCCCCTCAGGGGGTTCTTGGGGGACGGAGGACCCAAGGGTTCTTCAAACAAAAAGAAAAACCCTTTAGGGGCGAGGTTCGTGCAAAACCTTCATCCCGGGAAATGTCAGGAAATTTATGTTTCCCCTAAAAAAATTAAAAACAACAACGCCCCTAACCTACCCCAAAAAAATTTAAAATTTTTCCAAATTTTAAATTTAAAACAATCTTTTAATAATTAATCATCAAAAACCCAAACATGCCAGGGGGCTTGGGGGGGAAGAAATTTCTAATCATCACTTGAAAAAAAAGGGGTTCGGAGGAGGGGGGGGGGGCTTTTATAGCACCCAATAAGGAGGGGGAGGGGTGGTCACTTGACCCATTTAGCCAAGGGAGAGCGCTGTTTTGGGTCATCGGGAACATACTGAGTAAATAGAAAGGGCCCAAAAAGTATATTGTGTTTTTTAGTTTTTTTTTTAAGAAATTTTTAAAATATTTTATTTCTATAAGCTCATTAGGAAAAATAAAATTTTTTATGGTGATTTAAAAAAAAAACCTAAAGATTGGGGCCCTTAATGTTATAGGGGTTTAATTTAGTAAATAACTTTTTTTTTAAAACAGTCTTTACATAAGCAGGGGGGTTTTTTTTTTTAAATTTGTTTTATTGCCTTAATGTTAACATTTTTGACTAATTCTCCCTTTAATTTATTTTTTTTGCAAATTGGTGCTTTTTTATTTTATTTGAAATATAAAATTTTTTTTTTGAAAGCACAAAATGGTTTTTGTTACATACTTTTTTGTTTTGGAAAAAAGGCAGTGCATCTTTTTTTTTTTTTTTTTAAACAAATAGATTTGCAAAGATGTTGTTTTTTGCCAAAATTGAAGTCATTCAACGTCCTTTTTATATATCGCCCAAAAACTTAAAAATTGTTCAGAAAACTGGGGACTTCTTTTTTGACAAAATTTATTTTATTGGTTTAGGGGGTGGAGGCTAGAAAAGGGAAAATTTTATTTCAAATAATGATTTAGGTAAAAATTAGCCCCAAAATGAAAATTTTAAACTAGCGGGTAAATCCATTTTTGTATTAAAAAATCAAATTAAAATTTGGGGGATTTCAACACCCGGTCTAGTTTTTATAAAATTTCCCCTCCTTCCCAAATTTAGAAGTAGTTATAGCAATCAAAATTTAAATTTCCTGCTCACCTTTCACTCTAATTTGAAATTTTAACCCCTTATTGATTTTTGGAGTGGTCCCCATCCTTCTCCCCCAAAATTTCCCGATTTTCTCCAAATTTTAAAAAACGTCTTTCTTTTTTTGGGAACCCCTCCCCCAAGCCCGGGGAATTTAAATTTTTCGTAAATTTTCCTTGTTAAATAAGGGGGTCTTCTAAGATCCCCCCAAAATTTAAACTTCCATCCAATCCGAGGTTTGCATAGTTTTTTTAAACCCACACCCCTTTAAACTCACTTTATTTTTTTTATATTTTTATTGCATGAATCAGCTTTGCCCGGGATAGTAGTTAAGGGTAAAAAGTTTTTAAAAAAAGAAAAAAATTAAATCAAATTAATATTTAAAAAAGTTATGTATTAATTTTTAAAAAAAAGGTTTTTAAGTTAAAAAGGGGGGTTACTAAGGGAAAAGTAAAGGAAAGGACTGCATTGCAAAAAACCATGCCCGGAACCTTTTGGGGAAAATTTTTAACATTTACCCGAAATCTCGATTTCGATTTTTTTGGCATCACAATACTACTTGATAAAAGATCTTTCCCCTTTTTTTTTATTTTGTTTTTTTTAAAAACAGAAAAAAGGTATTTCCCTAATTAAATTTTTTAAACGGTTTTGGGGCCTTGCTTTACAAAATTTTCGAATCTAATATAAATATTTTTTTAATAGGAAATTGGGTTTGGTTTTTTTAAATGTGCTTTGCTTTTAAATTTTTAAAAAATATAAATCAAAAAACCGGGGATAAAAAAGGGTTACTTAGGGCACATTTTAATGTATTTTTAAAAAAATAATATTGAGCCCTTGGGGGGAGCCCAAATTTCCCCTTTTTTTCCCTGTTTTAGGTGCCACGACCTATAAAGGGGGTTTATTTTATTTAAAAACATACAGTATATAATACCCAAGGAAGAACAAAACAGAAAAAATTATTTTTTAGGTTTTTTTTTTTTTTGTGGTATACCCTTTCAATTTGAGGAAACACTAAAAAATTTCTCAGAATACGGGAAATAATAAAATAATTTAAAATTTTTTGTTTTTGCTTAAAAATTTTTACGTTTTTTAAATTGTGATAAAAAAAGGGGGAAAAATATCACTTTTTAAACATTTTAAAGAAAATTTAAAAAATTGAATAGTAGACACAATTTTAAACATAATTTCTCATGTATAATTTAGTAAAAGGTTTGGTTTTTTTTTCCCTTCTATTTTAAATTGGGAAATAAAATTTTTCCCATAAATTTGTCTTCATTTAACCCCAATAAGGGAATGTCTGTGCGGTGCATTTTCCCTTTTTTAAAAAATTTTTTTTTCAAACCTCTAAATTTTTTAAAGCAAGCTTAATCCTGCAAAATTTTAAATTTATGGTTTGGCGGAGTAAAAAAAAGGGCCTATTTCCGATTGTTTTTTTTTAAACTTTTTAAATATAATTTGAAAAAAGCCAAAAAAGACCAAAAACCCCGATTGGGGGTGTTTACTTTAATTTTGGGGCCCACCCTTCGCTAAAAATTTTGGGGGAGGGGAAAGATCAAAACCCCAAAAACCTTTTTTTGTCAATAAATTAGCTTTTTAACTCAGTTTGAAAAAAAACCCCCCTTTGATTAAAAAAAATAATTTGGGGCTAATTAGGTTTTATAGGGTTTTGTTGTGGTGGGGATTAAAGATTTTTAATATTTATCTGTTTTAAACCCAATTTAAATTCCCTAACATTTTAAAATTAGTGCCTAGATGTTATTTTTACAAGAAATAACGTCTAGCCTAACAATAATATTATTTTTTAAAAAAAATTTTTTTTAAAATTAAATCCCAAAAAAATAGACACTGGTTAGAAAAAATTCAAAATAAAATTTTCATGAAATCAGTTAAAAAAAATTTTGTTTTAGAAAAAATTTTTAAAAAATTTAAAAATTGTATTGATTTTTTAAAAAATTTCAATAATATATTTTGATCTAGTCCTAGGCTAACATTTTTAAAATTCCCTTTTCCAAATCTATTTACTACATTTTTTTTTTAAATTTTTTAATCATTTTTTAAATATTAAAAGGAAATATTACAAACCATTTTCCCAAAAATTAGTTGGGGAAAAAATTTTGCTTTGGTTCAAAATTAAATTTAGTGTTTTTTATTTTTTTTTTTTTTTAAGTGGGTATTTTTAAAAAATCAGTGGATTTTTAGGGAACTGGAAGAATTTTACCCTCTTAAAAATCTACTTGTTTTAAATTAAGGAAATTTGGGTAAAAAAAGGAGTATTGCAATCTAAAATCATTTACTTTTCTTTTTTTAATCTTTATTGTTAACTTTTATGGTCTACAATCACGAAGCGTAGGGATTTGAAACAGAATAAAGGGTTTTGGGTTTACCCCTTTAAAAAGGTAAAAAATGTTAAGCTAGTAACCAAACCCCTTTGATCTTAGGAAAATTAATTTCATTTAATTTTTTATTTAAGTCTTAATCCACAGTTTTAAAGGGCCAAAAATAAATTTAAATGTTTATGAAATTATTTTTTCTTATTATTTACTCTAAAAATTTGGTCATCTTAAAGTTAGTTAAATGTTTTATCTTTTTTTTTTGATTTAAAAATTACGCTCCAAAATTTAATTTAAAAATAAAATAAAATTAAAGGGCTGCTTGCCCCTCCCGAGCCCCCCAACCGCCACTGCTTAGCTTTTCACCACAATACAAAAGGGAAAGGGAAAAGGAAATCAAACCCTATTTACTGACCCTTTTTAAAGGTAAAAATTGAAATTTTTATTTTTACTTTAAAAAATATTAAAAATTTTAATTTTACTATGAGGTCTCAATAGAATACACTTCTACTTGTGTTTAAAAAAAACGTAAATCTATTAAACGAAAACCTACTAAAAAAAAGGCCCAATTGTTTTCCCATCATTTTTGGGTTTTCCCAAAAGGGAACCCCTCAAAGGGGAATATTATTTTTTTTTTATTCTACTAAAAAAACCCAAATAATATTACCCCAAAAGAAAGTCCTAATTGTTTTTTTTTGGGAAAGTAAATTTTTAAAAATTTATTGTTTTAAAAATTGAACATTTTTTGGGGTTTTTTCCTTTGTTTTAGTGAAAGGGTCTACTGGGTCAGGGAAATTACGAAAAAGAACAATTAAAAAAATATAAAAAAAGGCAGGGGAAAAGCACGAATTTTTAATATTTTGGAAAAAAAGCCAGGGAAAATAATTTTAGTTTAAATTTTTCCCGACATTGCTTAAAAGATAGCGCTACCCATTCACGTCAGGGGCACCGCCAGTGGGGAAGGCCTGATTGTTTGTTTGTGATTTCCAAAAGGAAAAAGTTAACGTTCGCCATTTGGGTTTTAAAAAAAATTTTAAAATGTGGCGTGTATTGGTCTCTTTGGGATTGATAGTGCAATGCCGTGTTTGTGTTCCCAAATAATGGTTTTCGAGTGACTAAATTTGGGAAAATTCCCCAAGGTTTTGAAAGGGGTTTGGGGGAAAATCCCGGGGAAGTTTTAACAAAAACCGGCTTTAAAACTGTTTTGGGGGATCTGGACAAGATGTTGGCGGCAATTAAAAATTTTTTACCCCTTCATGACCCCGAGGGGCAATTTGAAAGGCGGGGGAAAAATTGTATATTTTTAATTTTTCAAATTTAACGTTGGCAGAAAATTGCAATTTTTTTCCGCAGTGAAATAGGCGTTTTTTTTTTTTATAAAAAAAAAAATCAAAACTATTAGTTTTTTATTTTTTATCCTTGACGAAATTTAAATTTTTTAATTTTTAAAAGGGACCTTTCATTAAAAAACAGTTAAAATTTTTCCCAAATTTTTTTTAAAAAAAATTTTTTTTGGGTTTAGGGGCACATAAAACTGGGCCCAAAATTTTTTTTTTAATTATGGTTGGTAAAAAATCCTTTTTTTTGGGGGGGAATTATTAAAGATTTTATGTGTAAAGGGTTTAGGTAATGTTTTAAAGATTCCCGGGTAAATGTTCGTTCTGTAACCAGTCACTGCTGTTTAATCTTCTTTTTCCCGGGGTCGTCCCGGAAACCCAGTTTTTTTCGGTAGGATCTGGGGGTTATAAGTATAATGGGGGGGGTAGGGTACCAGCCTTTTTAAAAACTATAAGTTTAGTGTAGTATTTAAATTTTTAAAATTTAAAAAAAATTAAAATAATGATAATACGGAAATTTAAATTTAATAAACAAATTTTAGTTCCATTGAAAACAAACAATTTTTTTAGCCATTTGGGGCTAAATACCCTTTCCCCCCCATCCTACAGGTTGAAAAGGTAGGTAGTTATTAAGGTCTACTTTTTTTTTAGTGTTAAGGGGCCTGTTCCCGATCGGTCTTTTCCCCTTTTGACGTTCCTTCCACTTTAATTTTAAAAACAGGAGGGTTTAAAGCGAATGCACTGGTTGGCCGGGGTCCCGCCAAAACCCCCCCCATCCCCCGAAAGACCAATTTTGTAAGGCAACAGTGCTCCTCCCAGTTTCCAGGTAAGTTTTAATACATTGCACGATGTTAAAAATGAAAAGAAATTAGTAATAAATTTGGATAAACCAAAATACCCAAATTAAAAAATTTAAAATAAAGAAAAACAATAAATTAAAAGTTTAAAGCCCTGAAAATGAAGTTGAAGAATTAAAATTTTAAAAAAACATGCATTTTTTTACAATTTTGGGTTTATGATACAAAAATTTTATAATTACCATAAAACCCCACACTTTTTTATAATTAACCTTTTTTTTTGAAATTAAAAAAATTTAAACTTTGGCCTAGATAAAAAGAAAAAAATTTAAATTTATCAGTTTTAGTACTCTGAAGCTTGGCATAAAAATTTAAAAAACAAAGGAAAAACTAATTTTAAATTTAAAAAGAAATCTTTGAGAACAAAGGGGCCAAAAACCCGACCATTTACATTTTCAAAGATTTTTGGCTGATTTTTAAAGAAAAAAAAAAATACCCCAAAGGGGTTGCCCCCTGTTAAAAAAAGACCAGTAAAAGGGGTTTTGTATATTTTTTAAATCGAAATTTGATAAAAACCCCACGGGTTGGGTTAAAGGGGAGTAAAAAATTTATGGAAAAGGTAAGAAGCATTTAAAACAAAACCTTTCGATTTTTACCCCAAGGGGAAAAGAAAAAAAACCGCTCAGCTTTTTATTTTTCTAAAAAAAATTGGATTAAACACCCAAAGGAACCGGAAAAAGGGAATTTAAATTAAACCTTCCACAAAAAAACCCTACTTCTGAAAATGATTTATATTTTGGTTGCAGTTTTTGTTTACATTAGTTGTTTAATCTTCCTCATCTTTTGGGGGGACCTTTAAGTAAATTTTTTGTAAATGATGTTTACCTTAAAAAGCGGGAAAATTTTTCTGTGGTCCAAAAATAAGGTTTATGATTTCTTTCCTTTGACGGGGTTAAATGTTTTCCCAGTGTTTTTCTAAATCATTTTCCCCTGACAGTGAAAAAACAAAAGAATTTCCCAAAATGCAAAAAGAAAAAAACTTGGGCTATTTGACAATTTTGGTTTTTGGGCCCCTTCTTCCAAAAAAAAAACTCTGGGTGGAGTTAAAGAAATTGCTTTTTTTTCCCAGTTTCACTTGACGAAAGACTCATAAAATTCCCCAAAAAAGGGGAAAAAATTTGGGACATCTTTTTCCCGTTATTGGAATCAATTTAAAAATTTGTGGTTTTGCCCCGGATACTTGAAACTGTTTTTTTTAAGGCCATTTTTCTGCATCTGCCTCCTTGATTCCTTTGGGTCGGGTTTTTTGGAATTTTAGGATCCCTTTTAAAAAGAATGTTTCAAACAAATTGTTTTGGGGACCTAAAAAAAAATTTAAAAATTTCCCCCAAAGGGAAACTTAAATAAAATTGAGGGAAAAAAAAATTAGAAAAACTCTGAAGCCCAAGGGGAAACCCCAAATTGATGTTGGAAACATGCTTTTTTTTAAAACATTTCCCGGGGGCTTTTAAGACAGCTCATAATAAATGTGAATTGCAATTTCCCAAAATTTTTCGGGGGTTTCTTTTGTTTTTATTTTTTTTAAAGATTTTCCATCTCGAAGATCTGTTTTCTTTCCCTTTTAAAGGGGATAAAGGACCTCTTTTCCATTAAAAATTGTTTTCCTTTATATGGGGGGGAAAAAACTAAAAAAGTAATTGAAAAAAAGCCTTAAAAATTTAAATTTCCACATTTAAAAAAAAATTGTGGCTTTTGTGTTTTCCCAAAACCACCTGAAACAAAAATTTCGGTGTTGTAGAATTTCCCTTTAAAAGTTTTAACCCTTCTTGAAGCAAAATTTCTTTTTCTTACATCGTAGTAGGAGAAGGGAACCATATCTTAAAATATTAAAAAAGGGAAAATTTCCATTTTTTCCCTTTGTACATGATAAAACTTTATTCGAGGCACTTTTTAGCATTGCGCTGCTTTCCCTTAAAGGCAAAGGTTAAAGAAATGTAAAAAACCCCAGTACAGCTTTTGGGCAATTGTTTGACAAAAAAAAAATCATTAAAGCTTTTCCGGACTTAGAAAAGGGGCTTTGGTGCGAAAAATTTTTGGGAAAAATATGAAAGAATTATAATTTTACAGTTCTTTAAAAAGGGATTGCCCCCCCCCCCCACTTCTTATGGAAAATTTTTCCAAAAACTATGGGAAAAAAGGTCTCCATTAAAAATGAGGGTGAAAGGTGCTTTCCCCCTTTCCCAGCATTTTTACCTTTTTCCCTGCTACTTTTCACTCTTTGTTTAAAAAAATTCCCCCCAAATACTCCCCCCTTTTTCTTTCTCAAATTTTTTTTCACCCTAAAATCATTTTCACTACGTTCATTCAAAATTGCCATAGGTTTTCCCTTTGGAAAATTTTCTTGTTTCGTTTTTTTAATCATTTTAAAAAAAATTTTCTTATTTATTCTACATTATTCTGCCCCCCCTTCCCTTATTTTAACCCTTTTTTAAATTACTTGCCTATTTTACTCCCTTTTTTTTTACCCAATCTATTTATTTTTGGGAAAAGGGCCTAAAACCCCTTTAAAACGTTTCTTTCACATCTTCTTTCACGTTCTTTTCCCCCAAGCATTTTTTTTTTAATTTTTAAACCAAACACCGCATATTCCACACAAACTTTATCGCCCCTCAACGACACCTTTTTTCTTTTCCCAAAGCACTTTTTTTTTTCTTTTAGCATTTTTTTCGCCCTTCCATTCATTTTTTTGTAAATTTAAATTTTTTTTTCGCCCGCTTTTTTCTTTCATTTTGCGTTTCCTCAAAAATTTAATCCTGCAATTTTTTACTTCACTTTTTTTTTTTGAGATTTTTTTGCGCTGCCCCCCTCACAAAGGCCCTATTAATTCAAAATTAAAAACCATTTAGAAGGGTTTCTGTTCCAATTAGTTAACACCACCCCTTTAATTCTTTAAAAAGCTTCGGGGGGGCTTTTAAATCAACACCACAAAGTCAATAACGATCTCGAATCCCCCTCTTTCCTTTGTGAAAAAGTAAAACTTTATTGTAAAAAATCCTACTAGATTGATGTTTATTTCAGCAACCTTCGTAGACATATGTAGGCGAAAAAGGGGCCCCTTCCTGTTTTTTTTGATTTGAAACATTATTTTTAAGACTTATGTAAAACATATTTTTCAACATGAAACCCTCAAAGATTCGGGGGAAATTTGTTCCTTAAAGAAAAAATATTATTTTAAACCTAATACAAATAGGGGTGTTCTAAAAGAGAAAAATTTCCCTTTACCCCAAAACAAGGGTTCATAAAATTTTTTTGATTACTGAAAAAATTTTTAATTCCGGATTTAGAATTTAAAAACTTTTTCAAACGAAAAAAAAATTGATTTTGAAACCCAAGGGCTCTCAAATTTTTGAAAAGGAATTTTTTTAAAACATAATTTCTTTCAAAAAAAACCAATGATTAATAAAAATTTTTTTAATAACTTTTTTTGGGTTAAAACATTTTCCCCCAAAAGTGAGTTATTTACATACCTATATAATAATTTATTTAAATTTTTTTAGATTGGGAAAATGTAACATTTTAACGTAAATGAAAAAAGAAAATTCCCTTGGGGGATGTTTGAAAATTTTTTTAAAATTTAAAAAAACCACCCTCATATCCACAAAAATTCCCCCTTTTATCACGAAAGCTTTAGGCTTTTTAAAAACACTTAATTTTTTTTTTAAAAACTAAAAATAACTTAACCCAAATTAATAACATTATTTTTAAATCATTTTTTTGTCAAAAATTATATGGGGTCTGACCCCTTTTTTTTTGAACTACTGGGGCCCCCCCAGGGCTGTTTTAAAATTTTTTATTTATTTTTTTCCAAACTTTGCAATCTATGGGTTTGTTGTTTTTTTTATATTTTAATTTTCAAAATTTAAAACCCCTTTGCTGGTGGTGTTGGCTTTTTCCCTTTGCTTTGTTTTTTCCCAGTTTTTTTGGGTTTAAAAAATGTCCCCCCCTTTTCCCCCTTCTTTCGAAAATAAACCCACAAAAACTGTAATAATATTATGGCGGGACTTTGAAGTTTTTTCAAAACGGGGGGAGTTCCGGTTTTTTAAAACCTTTTTAAAACAGCTTCCAGTATTATTCCTCTACCCTATATTCAAATGAAATTTAAAAGAAATTGACCAAAACAATGGCCCCACATAGTATCTTTTTTTTCCCACGCAAAAAAAGCGGGACCTTTTAATGATCAGATAGGTTTTTTAAATCGGGTTGTCTTCTCCATGAACGCGTTTTGTTAATTATATAAATTTTTGTTTTGCATGCACTTTTAAAATTAACATGAAGGCACAACATTTTTTTTTTTGTAAAGTTTGGGTAATATTAATATATGTCTCACTATTTTTAAAATTTTTAGCACTGAAAACACTTTACAGAAATATTTTTTTTCCTTTCTAAATTATGAAATGAAACCTCATTTCCGAAGGAAGGGGAATTCTATGCAGGAAATTTTTTCCCCCAAAGTATGGCAGGAAGATAACTTTTTTTTGGGGGTCACCGTCAGGAGGGGGTAAATTTAAGAAAGCCATATAACGTTGGAAAACAGAGATTTCGGCACCCTGAAAATTTAAACAAACGCGCTAAATTTTTAAAAAATTTTCCCGGGCCCTTGAACACGGCCCTACGGGGAAAATACCTTTGTCGGGGGGAAATTTTAAATTTAAAAAGGGGGACAAATTTAGGGAAAACTTCAGCCAGAGTATCTCGAAAATCAAATGTTAAAATTTAGGACCGTAAAAAAACCCCAATTGAATTCATTGCTTTTTTAAAATTTTAATTTTTCATATATTTCATACAAAACAAGTTTTCCAATTACCCATTTTCAAAACCTTTCTTATTTTGTGTAAAAATACATAAGAAATTTCCCACGTTTACCTTAAGGGCATTTCCGTAGGGGGCCTCAAAAATTTTAAACATTTTTATAGAGGTATGTCCCACTAAAATGAATCTAAAAACTTTCTCGAAACGGTAAAAAAAAATTTTTAATTAAGAGTAGTAGAACCTTCAAAAAACCCCTTTTTTATAGCCTATAAAATTTCTAGTTTAGAAAAACATTTTGGGGGAAAAATTTCCTCTCTAGTGAGTTTTACGTGAAAGAATTAAAAAATCGATTATTTTGGTATCAATTTTCCTTCCAGTCCTGTTATTAACAGAACTGGAGTTTGACCCCCAAAGGGGTGGGTTTAAAAATTTTGTAAACAAAATTTTATTTAAAGGTTTTTCTTGGCAGGAGGTTAACCCAGAATTAAAAATAAAATTAATTTGAGTATCAAAATTTTTCATTTCCTGTTATTAACAAATGGAGTTTGGGCGCCAGGGTATGTTTTAATATTGAAAGGAAAATTTTTTAAAAAGGTTTGGTTCTGGCAGGGGGTTTAAACCCCAAAGTTTTAATTTCCGGTAAGTCAAGAGTTTTGGGGCCCCTTCCGGGATGATTTTTAACTTTAATTTTCATATAGTTTTCATCCTGTTGATGAGCGGCCCGGTGGGGCCCGAGGGACCCCCTTGGTTGGTGAACTCAAAAATCAGCAAGTTTGTGTGTGAGAAGAACACCGGTAACCCCCCCCTTTTATAAGTTTTGATAGGTTCATTTTTCAATAAATAAAAGGTGGGTTATTTACAAGAGGGGTTTTATTTTTTCTACAAACAATAGCAGACATACAAGACGGGGGCCCCTTTTGGAAAGTCAAATTGACTGGCCGATAAGGCCGAATTTAAAAAAAATAAAAGGGGAAAAACCCCAAGTCTTAAGAAAAAAAACAGAACGATTAATCCAAAAATTTTTGCCCAAAATTTAAAAAATTGCCCCTCGCAAAAGGCGAGGGAACCCTAGCAGGAAAAAAAATACAAGTAATTTATAGGTCTACATGCCCCTGGCGATCCAAACACTACATTGACATAAGTTGAAGTTTTTTTAATTTGCCCTGCCTTAAAGGCGCCACGAAAAAATATTTCCCAAAACCCAAACCCTTTACAATAGAAAATTTCCAAATTTTATTATTTTAAAATCAAAATTTTATTATTATAATAAACCAATGGGGTTTGGGTGCACGGGCTCCCCGCCCCCGATTTGGGGTTAAAATTTTAAAAAAAATTTCAAAATTTCGTAAAAAATTTTTAAATTTTTAGCAACAAACAAATTTTTTAAAATAGAAAAAATTTGCCCCCCAAAAGATGGCGACTTGTTTAAAGTCCATTAGCCCCCCAAATGGCCCACGCAAAATTTCCCAACCCCGTCCGTGAGGGGGGACAAAACGTTAAGTACAAAAAAAAAAGGCTAGGCATAAACCAAATGGCTAAAGGGCCCAAACCCTGCATTTCTCAGAGAAATATAACTTTTAGAAATCGTGTTTATTTTTAAAGTTGAAACTTAAATTTTAAAAAATTTTAAACCCAAACAAAATTTTTAAAAAAATTTCCAAAACAACGTTTAAACGTCTAAATCTAAGAAAAAATTTGTCAACCAAAATCGATGAAAGAAAAAAGGGAGTGAACCCACTAACATTTCCCCTTTATATACTGAAACCAAAATCAATCACGTTTCACAAAGGGCGGGAATCAAACGGGGGACGAAGGGAGGGGTGTACTTTGGTTTCGGCAGAAGTCTCGATTTTTCCCTCGTGATAATTTAAAATTTAAACGCGCCGGGGATGATTTCTTGTTTCACTCAAACACAACCGTGGGGCGTTCCCGGGTTTGCCTCTTGTTTTTCCCAATTTTTCCAAATTTTTTTCAAATGGGCCCCTGACCCACGGGGGTCAGTAAGCCGCGTGATGTTGAGTGGGGAGTTTTTGGGGGGGTGCGTTTTCAGGGAATCGAGACCCCCCCCAGTAAAAGGGGGACCAAAATCAGGGGGAGCCGATCGTCCATTTTTGGGCATTATGTCTGTGACAACGCCCACAAGGGTCCCCCCTTGGCGGAGAAAAAGGGAGCCCTTTTTTCCCTTTTGGTAAAGGGGAAAAACGGGGAGGCCCCCCCTTTCGTTTGTTCCACCAGACAAAGGGGGTGGGTGGGGCCCCGGAACCCCCCCGGGGCCCTTTTAGGGGGCCCAGATGCATTTTTGGGAGATGCAAATAACTGGATTCCCGGGGGTTGCCCTTGTTTCACACGCTCAATCCAACACACCTTTCACCCCGGGGTTTGACAGGGAAAGCTTTTATGCTCGAAATGGTTTGGCCCGTTTTAACCACCGGGGAAGCTTCTTCCCCACCCCCAGCTGGGCATCTTTGGACTGGTTTAGTGTACAGGAACAAAGGGGGGGAAGGGGAAAAAGGGCGGGCAAAAAGGGGGGGAAAGGAAAGGGCCCAAATAGGTAAAAGTTCGAACAAAATTTTTAAAAGGGTTGAACCCCACATCCAATTGAAAAGTTTATCATTGGGCGCACCCACCCTTAAAAAGTTACCGTGGCATTTTCTTTAGCATAACATTGTCTCCCAGCAGATCACAAAGAAAACCCAAAAAATTGTTTAGGGGACGCCCTTTCCCCACGAATGGGGAAAGGGGGGTTTTCCGTTTAACGCACTTAAGGAGCCGGTCGGGGGGGCGAACGTTTGCACCTGTATTTTGGGCCCCGACACCGCTTTATTAAAACATTTCCAAACCCCAAAAGTTTCTGCCCAAAAAGTCATCCCTTGGGCCCTTTACGGTACTAAAATTTTAAATCCTAACAATCCCCGGGGGTGGTACCCTTCCCTTTTATAAATTATTTTATCAACAAATAGAAAAACCTGGGAAAATGCACTTAAAAACGAAAAATTTTTAAATCAAAAATTTACACTTAAGAAAAAAACGAAAAACAGCACGGGCCAAATTGACTCTTTTTCCCTGCGGGCCTTTAGGGGGCTGCCTGTGCTCTACGTGGCAAAAAAGGGGCCCGGAAAATTTTTTTTAAAAAAAACAATCCCCGAAACAGGTGTAAAAAAAATCTTTAAATTTGCCCGGGGCCCCACTCCACTTTTACCCACCCTTTCCGCCGAAGATTGCAGCAGCTGGGGCAAAGGGAGGAAAACACTTGCACAAAAACAACGCCCCCCAATTTTAAAAGGGGGAAAGGGATACCCCCCTCGGTTTTGGGTTGGCGGCCCAACCCTTCCTTTGGGACTTCCCAGGAGGTTAGAAAAAAGAACTAAAATTTTCTTTTCAAAAAGAAAATATCCCTGCGTCATTAAGGATGGGTCAATTTTCCCCATTTAAAACAATAATGGGGTTCAGGCCCCTATTGAGGAGGATAGAGGAAGGAGGGGGGTTTTGGGACTGATCTTTGGGAAAGGGGGTTTTAAAAAGGCAATTTTTAAAAAAACGTCTAATTCCGGGCCCCAAGGGGTGTGATCCAGGTGTAAAATCGTAAAGGCAAGTTTAGGTTACGATTAAACCTTTTAAAATGGTTCGGCGAGGGGGTTTTGTAGGGGCTAGTGGTAACGTGTCTTTTTCCCCACAAAAAAAACATATCCCCGAAGTTTTAGAACGGAAACAGGCCCATTATCGCTTCTTTTCCCCCTTGGGGTTTCCTAAAATCGCCCAAACCCCCTGCACAGGGGCATTAAACCAGTTTCCTTGCCTTCATGTTCCTTGGGGGGTTGATTTATAAAACGAATTTGGGAAAAGGGGCGCCCATGCAACGAAAATAGGGGTTTCCCTTGGGTAGGCGGGAAAAGGGGGCCGACGAAATCAAAAAAAAAACTTTCCCCCAGGGGTTTGCTTAGCAACATCCCGGGTAAAAAACCCTATTTAGAATTACGCCCCTTTTGGGCCAATTGACACCCCTACATTTGCGCCCCAATCTCTAACGTCTCTAGGCAAAAGGGGGCCAAAAAAAAATTCCTTAGAAATTTTGGGCTTTTCGGTTTAAAAGGACACCGCAATGGCCCCCAAAAAAAGGGAGCCCGGGGAAATTTTTAAGAAAAAGGGGCCCTAAGTTTCTTTTGGCAAAAAAATATCTTACCCAAAACCCTTGACAGGGAAAACAAAGGGGGTTTTAAAAATCTGTATTTCCCCAATCCTCTCTCCACGCTTAAATCCTGTCAACGATTGTCTGAAACCCCGGGAAATCCCAATGATGGTTTTGATTGAATAAAGGATTCGGGAATTTTTTGGATAACAAATAACAGCCATCCTCCTTACATTCTCCTACAGGTTTTTCCTTTTAACCCTAAAACCCCAACCTGGGGACAAACCCTTTCAGCGACAACTTTAAAAGTTCCCCAAACCAACCCTTTAATGGGTAGTAAATTTAAAAACCGGTGTTTCCCAAAAACCCCAAACCGCCCAATTTTTTCCTATTGGGTTTTGGGTGTTTTCCCATCCACTGAGGGCCTTTTTGGGTCACTGTAAAACCCTAAAAATGGGGGAAGCTCTAGATGTCAGCGAACTTGTCGAGGGCCCAAAAGGATCCCCAAGCTGAGCCCTTCCCTTTTCATTTTGCTATACTTTCTTTCGGCAGGGTCAAAGTTTGCTGGGGGAAAGCTAAAAGGGTTATTTCCCCTCGGGAAGTTTTTTTGAAAAGAAAACCCGGGCCCCAGCGCACAGAGGAGGCATAAACTTTGTTTTGGGAAAAAAGGCAGAAAAAAGCAGCTTTTGCTTGCCGGCTGGGACATTTAGGTGGCGTTAAAAAGGCAAAAAAAGCCCTGGTTGGGCAAAACCCCAAAAAAAGGGGGTGGCCCCCTTTTTTTTTCAAGGGGATTTAAAGGGGTTTTTGGGTAATTCAGAAGAAGTTGGGTTTAAACCTAGCGTAGTAGGCGCACATACCAAAAAAAACCCGTAATCCCCCTTTTTAGTTTTTTTGGGGGGGGAAAAAACCCAAAGATGGGGCTTTTAACCCGACCCTGGTAAAACGAGCGGGTTACCCCAGAAAAGGGATATACCAAGATATGGGATGGGGTTTCTCTTCCCCCAGTGCCCTTTCACCGGGGTTTTACGGGTAAACCCCACCCCTTGCCCCAGGGCCTCAACACAACCTCAACAGACGCAAATGGTCGCCCAAAAGATTTGCTGAAAAACCAGATATTAAGGGTTTGAAAAAACAGGAATTTGTATTTCAGGTCCGCCAAAAAGGGTTTAAAAAGGACTCATCAACCTTCCCCCCCGCAAATTTTTCCCTAAGGGCCCACTCGGTTGAATTCGTAAATTCCCAAGGGGGTGTTTAAACGCGGTAAATTTTTAGACAAATCTAGAGAGCACATTGCAAAAGCTCCTTTAAGGTCAATCAAGCTGAAAAAATTTGGGGCTCCGCCAAGATGTTGGAAGGCAGACCTATGCTAGGCATGGGGGGGGGGTTTTTCAAAACCCCTTTTTTTTTATTAAGCTTTCTAAAATTGGGAAAAACAAAGGTTTCCCCCCTTGCCCTTTTTCCGGGGAAAAAATGAACCCCAGGACTTCCCGTATGGGGTTTTGGAGGGCGAATAACCCCCTTTCTTTCCCAAGTCCATATAAGTTTTTCTAAATATCTCGAGTTTGGGGGGGGGACAGGGTGGGGGGACCAAAATCTAACGGGAATTTGGCCCGGGCGCCCAATGTCGTAGGGGAAAAATTTTCCCGCATTTTCCCCCATCTGCAGTGAGGGGACGTCAGAAAATCGAGAAACAAACGATCTATGTTTCCCACTTTTCCTCGACAAGGGGGAAACCCCCTGCGAGGATGGGGGCCCCAAAAAAACGGAATTAAAAAAACTGGGTTAAAAAACTAAAAGATATTCCAAAAGGCCCCAGGTCAATTTTGGGACTCCATCTCAAAACTTTAAAAGTCAGCCCCCTAAAAAAACTTCAAAGGGAAGTTCGGGCATAAAAAAAGAAGGGAAATTTTCCCGGGGAAAACCCTTTCTATTTTAATGAGAGCACTATTTTTAAAAATCGAAAAGGGATAGTCTCCCCATTAGCCACGGCAAAAAAATCTTAGGCCCTTTTCGACCTATAATCGATTTTTTTTTTTAACCCCAAAAGGGGGGCCCAAAAAAATCACGGCATATAAATGAGGGGGATGGCCCCTGTTTCTAAAAGAGAAAAAAAAATCTTTTTTGGGTCCCGGGAAATTAGAACTACGGGGGTAACCCTGGGGTTTTAATAAAAGGGGGGCACGCCCCGGCCCACGATTACAAAGCGCGCCCTATAAGTTTCCCGATCTACCCCGGGTTTTCTGAACGGGGGAACCCGGGTCTTAACCCCGAAAAAAAATCCATGCGGAGGGGGTCGGGGGGGCGCAGGTTGTCAAAACCCCAAAGACCTAATTTCCCCCTTAGAGTGTTTCATCGGATCCCCCGGTTTGTCAGGCGCTAATGCCCGGGCCCGTATTTAATGGGTTTTCGGGATTTTGGAACCCCCCGGGTTTTTGCGGTTTTATGCCCCCGGGGCCAGGGCGCATTTAAAAATTACCCCGGTTTCGGGGGGAAGCAGGGGTTTTCAATCAAAAGATGTAGGGGAAAAAAAGTTCAAGAAACCGTACAGGGTTACATGTAAATAAAAAAATTCGCCCGGTGAGGGGCAAACACATTTCAAGAAAAATTTTAAACGTTTGGGACTTTCCCCGCCCACTTTTGAGAACTTGAGTTTGGCCTCTTTTTGGATAGAAAAAACCCCAAAATCTCTCAACTTTTTCGGGGGGTTTTTAAAAACCCCTGTAAATTTAATTCCTTAAAAACCTTTTCTACCCCTTAGGGCAACAGGTTTTCTAAAATGGGGGTCAAAAAAGTGATTTTCCAAGAAAAACCTTTTGGGAATCCCCCCCGGGAAAAACAAGGGTTAAAAAACCATAATTTTTTGGCCAAACACAGAATCAAAAAATTGCTATCACTCGCCAAATTTTTGACAATTGTTTGTTGATTAAAACCAAAAAATTTAAACAGAGTAGGTGATCTTGACCGTCCCCAAAAAGGGGGCCGTTTTTAATCTCCAAAAAGTACTTTGTTCTGACATTTAACTGGGAAAGGGGGTGGAGGAGGAGGGGTGGGCCCCCTTAAAAGGGGGGGGATTCCCATCCTCAATCCTGTCCATACCCGAGTCATCTCAGCCTCCCCGCCCCGCTAATTCCCCCCCCACATCTTTAGATCTGAGCTCACCCCAGTTTGCATTGGGAGGGAAGGGGGGACGCCCCCTTAAGTCAGCTCAGCTTTCAAAAATCGTCCCCGGGTAGGGGGTAGACCGCAGTCTTGATGTGGTCAAAGTGGGACATGGCAGTCGCGGAGTTTGGGGGCCATGGTCCCCGGAGTCATGAAATAAAAAAAAACAAGAATCAGTAAATATTAAAAATCCAAAAAATATGCAGACAGGGGGGACCCTATTTTCTTTTCCCCAACTATACCTAATAAAATTTTTAAGGCCCCCCTCAAAACCCCTGCTGAGAAAGTGGCGCAGCTTCTTTCTTGTAACCCCCCCCCCTTTTTTTTAAAAATTTTTTAGGTTTTATATTAAAAATAAAAAAAAAGGGAGGTTATTACAAAGAGTTTATTTTATTTAAAAAAAAACTAGCAACCAAAAAAAAGGAGGCACTTAAGGAAAAAGGGTTACTGGCCGATAAGGGCCGAAGTAAAAAAAATAAATAAAAAAGGGGGAAGACCCCAATCGTTAAGAGAAAACAGAACGTTAATACCAAAGTAGTCATAATTTAAAATTTACCCTCGCAGAAGGCGACGAAAATTCGGAAAGTTTTAAAAACAAGTAATTTTGTATAGGGCTAAACGACCTGGCGATGGGCCACACTTTAAATTACTAATAGAAATTTTTTTAATTGACTGCCCCTTATAAAACGCCCCAGAGAAAAAAGGGTTTACCTAAAAACCCAACCTTTTTTACAATAGATTTCCCAATCAAATTTTGTTTAATTTTAATTTTTTTTTATTATTTAAAGACCAAGTTCTGGGGGACGGGGTCGCCCCCCGAGTTGAGTAACAATAAAAAAAAAATTTCCCAAACGTAAAAAATCTTAAACTTTTAAACAAGCAGAACAACTATGGGTTTTAAAAAGAAAAAAAATTGGCCCCCAAAATGGCGACAGGGTAAAGTTTTCCCTTAGCGCCCCCCAAAATTTGGGGCCACGCTTAAAAATTTCCCAAAACCCCCCCGGAGGCGGACACAACGTTTAATAAAAAAAGAAAAAAACTTTGGGCAAAAAACCAAAAATGGCTGACAGGAAATCTGCAAATTCAAGAAATTTTAACTATTGTTTAAACGTTTAATTTTTATTTTAAATTTTAAAAATTAAATTTTTAAAAAATTTAAACCCCAAAAATAATTTAGAAAACCCCCGAACAAAAAGATTTACGGGTTTAAAACTAAACAAGTGGGCTCACCAAACGAGTTTCAGAAAATGAGTGGCCCTCACTAAACATCCCCGTTATATAATGTACAAAAATCCCAAACACTGGTTTACCAAAAGGGGGGAAAACAACACTGGGGCGAAGTTTAGAGGGGGGTACGTTTTTTTGGCAGAAATTCGATTATTCTTTGTTTAAAAAATTTCAAAAAACACGGCCGGGGTGAGTCCTTTTTTCACTGAACAAACCGGGCGGCCCATAAAAGGTTTTTTGGGATCTTTTTCGTTTTAAATTTTCCGGGGTCTTGCTCTAATCGGGGGCCCCGAGCCACGGGCCGGTCAGTAAGGGCCCCGTGATGTTGAGTGGGGTTGGGGTGTGGGCGGGGTTTATGGGTTTGAGATCCAGCCCCCGTCAAAGGGGGCCCGATTTAGGTTTAGCCAGACCCTCCCTTTTTTGCATTTTGCCCTTTAAAACGGGCCCCAACACGGGGTTTGGGGAATTTGGAAAACCAGCTGAGTACATGTGTTTTCCCGGGGTCTAAACACGTTGACGAAAAAAGGGGATATAAAATGTGATCTGGGAGTTCACCCCCCCGGAGGGCCCATTGCGGGTCTTTCCGAAAGGATGGGGACCGTTTTCAATTTCCTCTCCCTGTCACGGAAAAATTACCCAGTTAGTTTTGTATCTGACTATTTAATTTTAAAAATACCCTTTTTGGGGGTAATTTTTATCTCACCCCCCCCAAACCTCCCCTCCCAAAACCCCTTTCCGCCCGGGGTTTAAACCCAAACCCTTTTAAGGGGCCCTGGGGGTTTCCCCGGGTAGTGCTGTAGTAGGGGGTGGGGAAACCCGGGCCCAATAAAAACCCGGGGAAAATTTTTCGTTTTTTCCAGAAGTAGGATAGGGATGTTTAAAAAATGTTGGTTTTAAAGTGAGGATGAGATTGTCAAAGTTTTGTCCAAAGTGAAGGTTGGGGTATTTTTGGTTTTCAAAAGGGGGTTAAGGGGGATGTGTTTAATTTATAAAAACCCGTCGGGACATAATTGAAGTATTATAAAACTCATGTCACCCTTTTTTCTCTTTTCCTTTAAAAGCGTTTCTGCTAATTTTAAAAATTAAAGGGGTGGAAGAAAGGCCCAAAAACTTTATAAAACTTTTTTACCGCAAGGGGACGAAGGGGTGATAAACGGGGGGTGTTTTGTATTTAGCTGCATTTGAGAAAGAAAAATCCGGGAAAACTTAACCCCCGGGATGAAAGGACAGGGGTGACATAGTGACGTAAAAAACGTTTACCCACCCCCCAAAACAGCAAAAAACTAAGGTAGGGGGGAAATTTTCCCACTTTGATATGGTTTTTGCCTAATTGTGTGTTCAATTTTTTATTTTAATTTATGTATTTTAAAATTTTTTAAAATTTCATTTTTATTTTTTCCCCGAAAACCCCCAAAAAATTTTCAAAAAAAAAAAATATTTATTGCATTGGTGTTATCATGGCTACCCCCCAGTTTAAAAAAGAAGGACGAAACATCGACTTAAAAAAAGGAAAAAAAAGGGAAAACTTTTAATTTATACCAAATTGTGATTTAAAAGTAGAAAACTAAAATTTAAAAGCAAGGAACGTATGAACCATGTGTTTTTAGAGTTTAGGGAAAGGGAATTTGTACAGCCACCGTATGTTAGGAATTTTCCTCCTTTCCTAGTATTCAGTAAATTTCAAGGAGGGGATTTGGAAAAGGGTGAACACCTTTTTCGCAAAATTAAGAAATCCAGAACTTTTTTGGGGTGGGGTGATAGTGAAAAATTAGCAGTTTCAAATTACGGGGTTTTAAAGGGGGAAACAAAGGATTTTCCTTGTCGGCCCTTTGGGGAAAGGAAAAAAAGTACGACTTATGAATCCCTGAAAAAAAGAGCTTTGGGAAAGCGTTTTAAGAGGGAAAAAAATCCTTTCCAAGTATTTTCCGAGAAAAATTTAAACCCAAAACAAGTTAAAAATTTGGATGAAATGTAAAAGCCCCCAAATTTGTGGAAAGGGGGGAAAAAAAAATCAAAAGCAATAAAAATATGTTTTAGGGGCGAAAAGAAGAGGGTAATGCTGCAATAAAAATTTGAGGCAAAAAAGGAGAGCGTTAATGCTTTTTTAAATGGCTTTTTCTGGAAATTAGGGATTGGGCCGGCTTTAAAACCCCGAATCGTTTCCCAAAAGCAATAGGGGAAACCGCAGGAAAAAGTAAAAGTGGACCGTCGACCAAATGAAGACAGAGAAAATGAAAAACGCGTTTTTTTCGAAAATCACTTTGGTTTAAAAATCATAAAAGTAGGGGAAAACGGTCATTTAGCTTAAAAAATTTTTCCAATCAAAAAGCTAGTTTTTTTCAGTTCCCGGGAAAAAGGGGCCCAAAATCCAAATTTTGGGAGGGAAAAAGGGTTTAAGGGAAGAAACCACCCCCCAAAAGATCAAATTGGGCCAAAAATAAAAAACCCCCAGGGGCCCAAAAAAAATTCGTCCCGTTTAAATTTTGTCACGTGGGAAAACTTATGTAGAAATTATCGTTTTGAAAATCGAGGGAAAAGATGTATTTGTTAGCAAAACATAGCTCCCAAATTTTTTGGAAAAGTGGCAAAAATTGTGGGGAAAAAGAGGTATTTCCAAACCTAAGTTTCGAAACCGGGTTTCTATCGAGTTAAACCACAAACCCCTATGTAGTAAATGTACCCGGTTTTAAATGCCCAAATTTTCTTTTCTTAAAACGGGCATACTTGGATTAGATTTCTTGTTGAAAAACTAGGGGGTCTAAATTAAAGAGAAAAAAAGGAAATTGAAAAATTGCTTTAAAATTTTGGACTCAGGGAAAAAGGGGGCCAACATGGGGGTTTAATAAAATTTAAAGCAGTTTTAAATAAGAAAAATTTGTACCTCATCCCCGGCTGTGGGAAAGGGTTTCCCGGGTTTTTGGGCCCTTTTAAAACCACATGAAAAATGTCCCCGGGGGAAATTTAAAATTTAAATTTTTTCTGAATTTAACTCCCCCAAGTCCCTTGACTAAAAGTTAATTTTAAAAACCAGTTATACAAAAATTAAAACGGGGGAAAATAAAAAATGTTATGTGGGGTAGAATGTTAGTGGGTTTCCATAAAGGGGGGGAAAAGGGTCGAGTTCTTATAAGTGTTGTCAATATAGGGCCCCGTGGTGTCCCAAAAAGCCAAAGGGGAGGGGGGTAATTGCTAAGGGTTTTTTATGTAAAAAAAATGACGTCCTTGGTTTTGAAAAAAAAAAGCATGTGAAAAGTTTTTTATTTCCAGGACCCTTGGGATTACCCTCAGGGTTTGGGTCGAAATAAAGTTGTACGAGTTTGAAAGGGTTTAAGGGGGACTAAAACCCCAAAAATTCCCAAACCCGCATTGAAAACAAAAAAATGATCAATTGTCCCGAAAGTTTAAAAAAAATTTTTTAAAGGGCCCCATCTTAAAGAGAGTTTTTAAAGGGTATCCCTTTTTGGGAAAAAGATAATTTTAAATGTAACCCCTTTTGTACAACCCTGGAAAACATTTCCCGGGGATGCGAACCTATATTCAGAAAAAACCAAAAAAAGGGGTTTCCTTCTCACCAAAGACCCTAGTTCAAGCATGGTTTTAGAACCGTTAAAAGGCGGATTTTTCAAACCCAGGGGAAAAAACAAAGATTCCCCCATGGAAATCTCCTATATGAATTTTAAAAAAAAAAGTCTACAAAAGGGGCACCCCAAATTTCCCATTTTGTGTTTATATAGAAAAATTTTAAAAGCAATAAATACCCCAGCCTTTTTTAAAACCCACCTAATTTAGTGGAAACGATCGAAAAAAATTTAAATGCTTCCTGTCCTGGGGGGGCATGTAGTGCCTACACACAATATGTGTTTTATCCCAAAAAGGAAAAGCAAAAAAAGGGCTTTTTTTTAAATACCGCAGGGGGGTTTAAAAAAGTGTTAGAAAAGCCCTTTGGTATCAGGGAAAAACCCCGGCTACGTTCCCAAAAATTTTTGGTTTTTTTATTTTTTTTTAAACACTTACCAAACACTAGTTTACCTAGATGACATAATAATATTTAGCAAAGGCAAGGGAGAAAATTGCGAAAAAACTGCAGGAAATTTTGAAACGGGTTTTCACCAGGCCCAAATTTTTCCTTTAAAAATTGATAAATGTCACCTTTTTGGTTTTTCCAAAGGGACATTACCTTGGGCATTATATAAGTCATGAAGGAATAAAATTTTGGGTTTTTTTTTTTTTTCAGTTAGTTGGGAAACCCCTCCCAAAAATACCCCCCTTCCAAAAAAAGTCAAAGAAATTCAATCATTTTAGGGGTTTCAAACTTTTATCGTTTGGTTCCCTTTAAAAAAATTTTGCCAAAAAAAGCGCAGGCCCCCAACTAAAAATATAAATTAAAAAGGGGGTAAAGTTCGAGTGGGGCCTAGACGGGAGGGGAGCTATGGAAGTTTAAAAAAAAAGATTGACTTCGTTTTCCCCGTATTAATTTTCCCCGATTTTGAAAAAAACCTTTTTTTTTTTATCTTTCTACAGATGCTAGTAACTATGAAATTGGGTTTTGTGTTTTTTCTCAAAAGGTTGAGGGGAAAAAAAACCCTTTTTCTTTCGCATCCCCAATGAACCAAGAAAATTAATTTTTAGCCCCATGGAAAAAAAACTTTTTAGGGGGTCTTTTTTGGGGTGTCAATAAATTCCTTTTTCTATTTACTATTTTTGGGGCCATGCACTCTTAAGGGATTATTAGGGCTAAAAGGGCCCCAGGGGTCGTTTAACAAAAAAAGGTGTTTACGTCTTATGAGTATGTAAACAAGTGTGCATCGGGCCAGGGGAAAAATTTCCCTGGAAATACTGACGGGGTTTAAATAAAAAATAAAAAAATCGAAAATCGGGTTTCCCAAGGGAATTAATTAAAAGCAGCCAATCTCAAGATGCCCCCATTGTCCAAAATTTTGGGGAAACAAAAACCCCAAGTTCCCAAGGGTTAAAAGGCTTTCTTTTTTTTTTTGTGACCCGGCGGTCTAGGGGTAAGGGTTGGACTTTGCCCGGGGTCCGGGGGTTTAATCCCCCGGGTCCCCGGGACAAAATTTTTTCTGCTTACCCAAACCCTTCCTTCCAAACCCCTGACAAGAAAATCTTGTTTAAGTTTGGGGTGCCAGGCCCCAAAAGGGGGTTTTGGATTCCACGGTTTAAATGTTGGTCCTCCATTTATCTCCAATTTACATTTCCATTACACATTAGCGTAAGTGCTATTTCCCCCAAAAGGGGGAGTAAGACGCGGTGCTAAAATAATGGCTTACTCTTTAGGGAAAAAAAAGCACGGAAAGGCTTTTTCAATTTCCCCAGTCCCAAAAAGCGGGCGGTTAAAAAAAAAATTTACACTCAAATTTAGCCAGTACAGTGGTAAGAAAAAAACTACGAAATACAGGGGGGCCGAAAGACTGGGGGCCCAAGGGGAAAGTCCCCGATTTTAGAAAAACTAAAGTCCAAAGGGGTTTTTCATGGGAATCATAAAAACAAATATGGAAAAAAAAAAAAAAGCACCCCTTTCAAAAAAATTCCCCAAAAAACAATTCCCTTTGAAAAGAATTGGTTTAGATATATCGGGCCATTACAAAAAAACCAAAAACAACAATAATTTAAATTTTTTAAAGTGATTTACCCTTTTTTTAGGTAAAATTTTGTGATGATACCTAAAAACCTGAACAGAGTTAGAGATCAAACGAAGGGGGTTTTAAATTTTTAAATGGGGGTTTTAAGTTGGGGCATCCTTTTTTTTTATTGTGAAACCCAAAGGGTTTTAAATTCATGTCAGAACTTCATGGTGCCAAATTTGCGAATTGCCAATGTCACTAAACTTAGAAAAACCCCAACACATCGGGGGGGAAAAGGCCCCGGGGTTTAACGAGTACCCCAAACAATTTTTAAAAAGTGCCCTCCCTTTGGGAAAAAAAAGCCGGGCATGATAAATTTGGATATTTTTTTGCCTTATGTGGTTGCAAACCTAAAAACACCAATTACATTCAAACACAAAAAAGACTCCGTATGAAAAGGGTTTTTTGGGCGACCCAAGAAAGAACCCCTTTTTTGGGTTAAGTGACTCTTTTCCCCTGAGCTCAAACGGGAACCCCGTGAGCGGGGCCTTGGGGAAAAAAAAGGGGTTCAAAAACAAGGGGTTGGGGACTTAGGGATTTTCTTTTAATCCAGTTCTAAAATGTGGTCAAGTAAGAAATTCCAATCCAGTACAAAATACCATATATAAAGGGGGAGAAGTGTTGCCACCATAACCTTAAGGTACAGCTGCCCTTTCCCCCGTTATTGTTCACAAAAAATTTGGGTTTTAAACCCAAAATTTTGGGGGAAGGGTTTTCCCCTTTCTTTTAACGCGACCCCGGAGGTGCGGCCGAGAGGTCGTCCGAGGAAGGGGCGCCATGGTTTCCCCAGGACGCCCCGTAAGTCACGTGGTGGCCCCAGCCCGCGGTTCGAGGTTTGGGTGCCCCCCGACCCCGTCCAGTCACGTGGGAGAGTAGCCCCGCCCGGGGAAAAAAAACACCCAAACCCCCCAAATTCAAAGGAGCAAACCCCCCCTATTTTACAAACCCCCAGAAGGCGAAGTAAAATGTTTGCTTTAAAAGTTTATTTGTTTTATTTTCCAATGCGTTTAAAAAGAAGCAAAAGAAAAAAATTTGGAATTAACAAAAAGGGACAAAGTTTGGGAAAAAAAAGGAAAATAGTTTTTAATTTACCAAAAATTTTAAAGTTAAATAGTAAAATTTTTACTTGATGGAATTAATTTTTAGAAACAATAAAATGGGTTTAATTGTAAAATTCTCAAAACTGTTTTTGGGACCCGATTCTGATATTTTTTTATGAATTTATCAAAAACTTGAAGGTTTTGGGGGAATATGTTGAGATGTTTTCTAATATGAAAAAAAAAATTTTAGTAATGAAAAATTTAGGGAAAATAGAGTTCAAACAAATTTCCAAAAAAATTTTTCCAAAAGTTTCTAAAGGGAAAATCTTTCTTTATTTTAGTGTTTTTTATAGTGGGGGCTCAAAAAGAGTGTAAATTGAAAAAAAAAAGGTTTAATTTTAATTTTTTACATTCAAAAAAAAAATATTTAAAATACTTTTTACCCTGGTTGTACCCGTGAAATCTGAGTTTAAAAAAAAATGTTTTTATTTGGCTTGCCCCGTAAAAATCCATATAAAAAATAATATTTTTTCAAAATAAATTTGGGATGCCTCCATTTACCTTGAAATTTTGGGATTGTGGAGTCTATTAAACTGTGACATGAGTAGTAGAAAATTTCAAGAATTAGCTTAGTTCTTGATGCATTGTATTTTTTAAAAAAAACTTTCCCCCAATAAAATTTTTACAAAAAATGAAATTAAATCTTGAAAAAAAATTTTAAAAAATTTTAAAAAAGTTAATTTTTTTCCCGGGAATTTGTTTAAAAGAGGTTGGTTTCCCCTTTTTTAACAATCGATTTAACCCCCGTTGATTTTAACAGTTTTGTAGGGAAAATTAGAGCCAATAGCTTAAAAAAACACCCTAGGCCCTTTTTTTATTTAATTTTTGGCTTTAAAAAAAAACCCCTTTGGTAATTTTTTTATTGTACGTAGTAGTTTTTTAAAATTTTAAAAGGGGCATTTGGGTTTAAAAGTTTTAGTTTGGGCCCGCTCCTAAAATTTTTTACCCCCAAAACCTACGCAGGCCAATCCCATTGTTGTTAACCCTTGCCAGATTTAAACTAGTAAAAGTGAAGGGGTTTGTTAAAACCCCCTAAGTCTCTCCCTAAATGTTCCAATTATTTTCGGGGGGGGTTGTAATTAAAAAGCATAATTTAAATTTTAAAGGTTTTTTTTGGCACGGGGGGAAAACCCCCGCTTGTAAATTTCCTTTGGGAAATCCAAAAGGTTGGGGGTTCCATCCTGTTGAAAAAATAGCTTATAAACCTTATATTTTTCATCCTGTTGTGAGCGAGCACGGTCAACCGATGGACCTTTTCCGGTGGTGAAACTCAAGATCAGGGAATTTTTTTGTGTGAGAATAAAAAACTTTTTTTTATGTTGGAAAAACTTTGCTGTATACATGTGTGGTGGTGTCCTTTGCACGTCTGACGAAATGGTATATAAAAATGTGATTGGTAAATTTTACCCCGCCGGAGGGGGCAATTTCAGGAAAGGGAACCGAAAAGTTGGGGAAACCCTTTTTCGGGGCCTTTCTCCCTCCCTACGGAAGATCTACCCATAGTAGTTAGTATCTGACTATATTAAAAAAAATATTCTTATTGGACTACCCCTAGTCTCACCCCCAGAACCAAACCATCCCAACCCCCACCGCCCGGGGTCCATCCTAACCCTTTTAAGCCCCGCATTTCCCCCGGTAGTGCTGTAGTAGGGGTGGCTTTCCCGGCCCCCCAGATAAAAAACCCGGGAACCCTTTCAGGGTTTTTCCAGAAGTAGGAAGGGGCGTTACAATATAAACTTTTTAAACCCTTTCAAGGTTAATTTTGATATTACAAACGGAGAGGTAAAACTCCAAATAAATTTTTAGCTAGGAGGAAGGAGCTATGTTTTTGGTTTTCAAATTCCCGGGAACTGAGGGAACAAATATAACAAATCTTGCATAGGTCAGGGGGTGATTTTGTTTTTTTTAAAATACATTAATAAATTTTCCTTTAAAAAATTTGTTTTACAGGGGATGAAAATATAATTTTTATACCCCAATAAAAAATCTCGTCCAACCAAGCTTTAAAATTGAAGAACGGCTCTCTTTTTGCTATAAATTTTTGTAAACGTCTTCCCAAACAAATTTGAAAACCGGGGGTAAAGGGGGGAAATTGTAAAAAATCAATTTAAAAAAAAATGAGTAGGGGTTAATTTAAAAAAAAAACTATTGGTAATTGTTGTCCAAGTTTTCAAAAACGGGGTTTAAAGGGAAAAATAAATTTCTTTGATGATTTTTATAATGGTAAAAATGTCCTAATTTTTTTTTTCTTAACCATATTGATAAGTCAAAATTTGGGTTTCTTTGATAAACACACTCGGGAAAAAGGGGGGTCCAAAGGGGGACATATTTCCCTTTTTCATATTTTATGATATTTTTTTTTTGTGTTTAAAATGCTTTTTTTTTAAACCACTGCTTAAAATAAATTAAACTTTTTTCATTACTCGGAATAGCGCATTTTATCAAATACAAAAATTAAGAATTTTTTTAAAGGGATGGGCAAAAAAGATTTTTTTTATAATCTGAAAATTTAAAAAAATGTTTTGTTTTAAATTTTTTAAATGTTTTGTTACCCCCAATGTTAGGGTAAAAACAACTTTTATCCAAAGTCTTTTGGATACAAAATTTGTTCAAATCCCGCCCTAAACCATAAATACTCTCTATTTTAATTTAAAAGCTTTGAACTAACTAAAACTATGTCCAGGGTAAAAAAATCATAGCATTACTTTTGTTATAAACCCTTTTTTTTTTAACCTTTTCCCTTTTTATTTTTCAAAATTCGCAAAACCTATTGTTTTTTATATTTTAAATTTTAAAATTTAATTTTTGTTTAGTAAAAACAAAACACTTTTAATTTTTAAAAAAATTTTTTTTAATAATCACAATCTTTAGATAAATCAATTTTTTTTTTTACCTGGGAAAAATGCAAATGTTTTAAATCCAAAACCCTTTAAAAAATTTTTTCAAGCGCCCCCCAGACGTAAATTTTTTAAAACCCTTTTCCATCTTTAAATATATGTAGGGGGGTTTTTAAAAATTAATATTTAATTAAATTTCAGACTTATTTTTATTTTTTTTTTTTAATCATTTTTTAAATTAATAAATTTTATCTTAAAAAAATATTTTTAAATTTAAATTTATGAATATTTTTTTATGGTATTTGAGCTTTTTCCCTAAATACTTTCGATAGAAAATTCTCAAAAATTTTCCCTATATATTTTTTCAATGTCATCTTTGGGCTATTATAACGTCGGGCCTCCTCAAAAAAACATATTTTTTCGGTCCCAAATTTTTAAACTAGAAAAAATGTAAAATTTTTTACGGTTTAACATTTTATCGATTTTAAAACAAAACTTTTTGACTTTTCTTACAAAATGTAAATTTTTTTAACCCCAATTTTTGGGTAGTTTAAAATTTTTTTAAAAATTTATTAAAATTTTTGAGTTTTCCCCTTAACTTTATGGGTACATTTATTTTACACATGTTTGGTTTTGGGTTTTTGGGCGTGATCCACTTCACATTTAGGGGTTTGTTTTTTTTTGTTGTTGGGAAAAAAAAATTTTTCGGGTCCTTTTAGGGCCTCAGGGCATCTCGGGGAAATTTTAAAAACAATAAATGGCTACCCAATTAACAAGGCAAGGAAGAGAAAGATTGATTTAAAAAACCCGGGAAAATTTTTAAACCCCCCGCAAGAAACCCCGGTTTCGAACCTTAAGATAGATTCTACAAACCCGTCATTTTTCCTTAACCAATAAAAACTCGTCCCGGGCCATTGAAGTTTATATTCCAAAAAAAAACAAGCCACCCCCATCCAAAAAAATGAAGTAGGCCAACTCACGAAAATCTTTTACCCCCAGGGGTTCCCGCCAAAAAGCCCGCCCCTAAACAAACGACTCCGGAAAACCAACTTGGGAAATCCCGAAAAAGCGGGAAATAAAATGCTCCTTTTTTTTAAAAACTCGGTCCTAAAATAAAGGGGGGAAATGAAAATCATCAAGTTATTTGGGAAAGGGGCCCTTGGAATAATGTGTTTGTGTGATTATTTGTGGGAACCCTGCTTGGGTTTAAAAATGCAGACAATTCTGGATCTTTTTTTGGGGGGTGGGGGTATTTTTTCTAAATTAAAAAAAAGCTTGGAAAAATAAATTAAAATATTAGACCAATTTGCATTTAATTTTTAGTGGATCACGTTATTTTTAAAAACAAAGCGAAAATTTTAATTTTTTTAAATTTTCACTAAAAAAATTTAAATTTAAAAGGAAAAACTAGAAAAATTTTCTTGTAAAAAAATCAAGTCCCCCTTTCAAATGATTATGTTGGGGTTATGGGTTTCGAAATTTTCCCGGCTAAAGAAACTTTTTTTAACCCCCATTGCTAAGAATTTCCCCTTAAAAAAACGCAATGTTAATTTTTCACACTATTTTTTGGGATAAAATCTACAAGGGGTGGGAAATAAAAAAGAATTTCAAATTTGAAAAAATCTACGCTGTTTATTGAAGCTCGGGGTTATCATTTTTTTGGGTATGAGGACTCTCCACCCCCCAGTATTGGGAAAGTATTGAACCCCCGTGAGAAAGGGGTTTAAAAAAGGTATATTGCATCCCTTTTTTTTGGGTTTTAAAAGGGGGCAGTGTATCCCCCCTTTTCACATATTCCTTTTCATTGATTTTTACCCCCACAATTTAATATGGGCCTATAAAATAATCTATGTTTTAAATTTTGGGTTTATAGAAGTGGGAAAAAGTAAAGCCATTAAAAATTGATTTTTTTTTACTTTTAATTTTCAAATGGTTTTCCCAAATTTTTTTGCGAATTTTTTTTAGATTAAATAAAGGTTTTTGTACAAGTCGACAAATTTTAAAATTTCAATCACATTATTTTGGGTTTTTTTTTTAATTTAACTTTTCCCCTATGGTTCCCAAAACTCTTAGATATAGATTGTTTTTTTAAATTTTAAATACATGTATTTAAAAATTTAATATTCCCAAAAGGCCCTTTTTGTTTGATTTTTCATGGGTAAACTTAACTATATTTTATATCCAAAAATTTTTTGGGGCATCCCGGGAAAAAAATCAATCCACACAAGGGTTTGGGAAAAAAATATTCCCACTTTAAACCTTTTTTTATGGCTAGATAAAAAAAACAAAATTTAAAATTTCAAAAATTTTGTTTTAAAATTGCCGAATTGGAAAATTAAGAAAAAAAGTATTTTTATTTATAAAGTTAAATGATTTTAAATGTTTGTGCTGTACAGCTTTAAAAACAAATGTTTTAAAATAAAAAAAATAATATTTCAATTTTATTTTTCATTAGCTACTTTAAATTTTTTTTTTAAATTTTTTTAAAATTTTCCAAAAAGAAAAAAAGCCCATTTTAAAATTTTAAAAAATTATTAAGCTATTTTTCGAAAATTTAATTTTGAAAAAACCCAAAATTTTTTTATTTTTTTGAAAACAAAAATTTGACACAAAAAAGTCCAATTTAAAAACTATTTAAATTTTAGTTGTGCCCCCTTTTGTTCCAGTTAAGGGGCCCCACGTTTTATCCCGGGGAAAAAAAGGCCCCCACAATTTGGGAAAAAGGGAAACCCGTCTCCATTCCGAGTGGGCCAATTGACTTAAAGGGGTAGTTTGCGCAGGCGCAAAACCATCGATGTGATTTTTGGGGGTTGTGAAAAAGGGCTATTTCGAAAAAACTTCATCTAAAAAGGGACAAGCGAAACCCCCCCAGGTATTAAAATAGTGAAAAAAGTTGGCTATCAAAATTATAAAAAAAAGTGTTATATTGTCCCTTTTTTTAAAAAAATTTTGACGCCCTTTTTGTACCCCAATAATTATAAACATGTGTTTATTTTAAAGTCACTTTCCCCCTTTCCGGGGTTGGGAAATTTTGGGATATGTTTACCTTCTTGAATACTTATTTTCTTTCCCCAAAGACTTTAAATTTTTTTTTTAAAAAGTGTGACAGTTTTTAAAAATTTTTAATTTGGGGGGAATTTTAAGCCTGACTCCCAAATCATTGGGGGGGGGTGTAAAAAATAATCGGCCTTTTGGGTTTTGTTCCCCCAAATTTTTCCCATTTTCAATTTTTAATTTTAGGGGGTTAGGTACGGTTGGGGAAAAAAATTTAAAGGTCCATTTCTTTTCGATTTTTTAAATTTGATTTGATCCCGGGTTTTTTTAAATTTTTTTAAAAAGTTTTTACCCACCACTTAAAAAAATGTAAATAAAAAAATAAATTAAAAAAAATTTTTTAAAAAAGGAATTTATGTATGTACCCCAGAGATAAAAAAGTATAAAAAAGATTTAAAAATCTTTTGGTACAAAAAGTGTAAAACTTTCTTTTTAAAGTTTTTACGAAAAAAATTTGGGGAAATTTCCCGAACCTATCAAAATTTCAGTATTTTAAATTTTGGAGTAAACGGGGTCGTTTTAAAAATGTCATGAAAAAAAGTTAAAACCTTTTAAGTTTTAAACAAAAATTTTAATGGGGAAGATTTTTATTAAAAGATCAAAAATTGGGTTTTTCCCACAACAGTTTGAAAATTTTGGGGGGCCCTTTCCCAAATAAAAGCCCCCGACTGTTGGGAGGGAAAAAATAAAGGCGCTGTAAGTTGTTTTTGGCCCAGTTTTGGGGCGGAACCACTAAAAACCATGTATGTATTTGTCCCTAAATAAAATGTTTTATAAAATCAGCAAAATGTTGGGTCATGTGTTGTCTATGAACCATTTTTTTAGGGGTATATTATTAAAAAAAATTAAAATGTATTCGGGGCGCAAAGCACTTAAACAAATTTCCACTAAAGGAAAAATTCCCGATCGAATTTTGTTTGAAAAAGGTGGCATAAAGTATTTTAAACCCAAACTGCTCGATGGCCGATCATGGAAAAAATTTTTTAAAAGTTGTTTTTTTTAAGTAAGGAAAAAAAATTTAATTTTTTTTTTGAACGGGAGACCACAATTTTGGGTTTAAAGATGGGAAAGGGGGGTTTTTCGGACCTACGGTTTTTTTATTTTTATAAACCAAAAAAAATTTTAAACCCAAATGACAAATTTTTTGAGAGGCATTGCTAATTTTTAAACAAAGATTTGTAATCAATCCAAAAAGTTTTTAGCAAAATTTAATTTAAATTTTCTTAGATTCTCAAAAAAATAATGTGTTTTAGGGTATTTAGAGCTCCATTTTTAGTTGAAGTTTTTTTCTGTTCCGGAAACTTTTTTCAGACGGGAAAAAAAATTTAAACCCAATTGATTTACGTGCACAATGACGCAGGGACATTCACGCCCCATCAAAAATATCTTTTGCAGTACGTATGTGAAAGGTGGGAATTTTCCCCAAAATTAAAAAGATTTGGCCCCCAAAAAAAATTTAGGGGCCCTTGGAAATAATACGTTTGGGGGAAAAATTTTTTTTTTTTTTTTTCCAAAATAATATTTAAATTAAAAATAAATCTCGAAATTCCCCTATCAATTTGGGAAATTTTGGGGAAAAACAATTTTAAAGTGCAACTACCAAAATTTTACGAAGTTTTTTAAAAATAGAGTGAAAAGAAAGAAAATAATTCTCATTAAAAATATAAACATAATAAGATTTTAATAAAAAAAAAAAATTTAAAAGGGGGATCAATTTTTTATTTTTCAATAATGTGTTATTCTATTGTGGCCCCCGGGGCCCGTTAAGTTCGTCAAAAATTTTTTCCGGAAAAGGGTTTGGTTTGACCAGAACCCATTTAGGGGTATTTTAAAATTGGCAAGAACCAAAAATTTTTTTTTGTTTGTTTGGGGTTACAATTGTTTTCTAGTTTGTTGTAGCAGAAAAAGTTGCGCCCCCCCTGGTTCAAAGAATGTTGTGAGGGAAAAATTTTAAACCTTTGGGGTTAGGGAGTTTAATTACTAAAATTTGAATTTGGGTTTTGGGGAATTTAAAAAAGTATAGAAGAAGTAATCGCATTTTTCGTGGAAGGGGAATGAAAAACCCTTTTGGGGAAAAAAACCCTCCCGGTAACCTTTACCCAGATTAGAACCCCCGGGTCCCCCCATCATCGGCAGTCCCCGGGCCCACTGCCCAAAAGTGATGCCTTTGACCCGTAGTCACGGGAAACGGGGGTTTAAATAAATGTTTCCCCGCAAAATTATTTATTTCTGGAACACGTTAATAATATTGTACTCATGGGTCAATTTACATTCAGTTTTAAAAATTTGTGTCGGGTTTTTTGTTTGGAAAAGTTCAATAAATTTTTGGGGAAATGCAAAATTTTTTGGCCCAGAGAAAAAAACATTAAACCAAAATTTAAGGTAACCCAGAAAGTTAATGTTTATGGAATCTTGGGAAAAGGGAAATTTCAAAAAAAAACTGTCAATTGGCGAATATACCCCCTTCCCATGAACCATGCTTGGACCGGGGAACTGCCAATAACCCCCGGGTTTTCACGAAATATATTGGGGGGGAGGGGGACAAGGGTTTTTTTTGCTCTAGGTATTTTTAAATTAAAAAAATTTTTCCCCGGTGCTATTTTACAAGGGCAAAATTTTGGAAAAACCAAAGGGGCTGGGGGGATGGAAAACAAAACCCCCAATTAAAAAAGGGGGGAAGGGGGCTCTCTCCGGGGAAATTGATCAAATTTGAGGTAAAATTTTTGGGGCTTTTATTTAAAAATTTTTTGGCAACTGTATTTTTAAAAGGTTTTATGGTGAATTTTTCAAAATTTAAATTTTTTATTTGTTTTTTTTTCGCCATTTTATTTCATGTAGGAAAACTAAAAAAGTTTCCTCTCGTAAAATTTTCAGGGGTTTATCAATTTATAACTTAAAAAAAATTTCCCCAAAATTCTCCCAAAGGGCATTGGTGTTAGTAGGCTATTATAATAGGGCCTTTTTAAAAAAATTTTTAAAAAGTGACTGCGGCGTTTGGGAGCTAAAATGATTAACTAAAAATTTTTATTTCATCACCAGAAATGTTATTTTCCCTTTTATATTTATTTAGAAAATTTAATCTTTAGGGAAAGTTTTTTTGAGTTTTGCTCTACGTAAGGGAAATTTCCCAAAATTAAGATTTGATCTTAACAAAAATTTCCAAATTTCAAATTTTTCCCCAACCCCGGGAGGGGTTTTCCCCCCTTTCCCCGGGTGGGGCCCCCACCAATAAATGCTATTTGCTTAAAATCCTTTCAACTATTTTCTGTTTACATACAAAGTTTTAAATGGGGTTTGCAAAATTTTTGTCAAAAATACCGTTTTTTAGGGATTTTGTAAAACCCAATTTTTTCCAAAAAAATTTTAAAAAAATAGTTAAAATTAAAAGTATTTGGGTTTTTGCATTTTGCTGCTAAAAAAATGTTTTTGCTAAATTTCCCTTTGGGGGTAAAGTGGCCTTTAAATTTGTTTTTTTTTTTTGGGCCCAAAATAAAAAAGATCTTTTAAAACTTTAAAAGGGAAAATGAAACATCAAAAGGTTTTGGTTTTTACACAAAGTTAATAATCATTACTCCTGAGTGCTTTAAATTTACAATTTTTTTTAATTTTTTTGGAAAATAAATTTCATCTTTTAATTGAAAAAAACCTAAATACCAAAATTTAATTTGATTCCTGTTTTTTTTGTTACCCCAAACAATTTATTTTTAAATTTTTTTTATATTCTTTCAAAAAAATTGGGGAAAAGGTTAACCCCCAGAAAACTGTTAAAATATTCCTTTGGGTTGGATTTAGATCTAGAACAGGAAATTTTTTAGGGGCTTTTAAAAAATTTTCCGCAAGGGAAGCATGTGGGTTTTTAAGGGAAAAAGAAAAGTAGCTAGTAAAACAAAACCCTTAAAAAAAGCGCTTGATAAGTTTTGAATTTTGGGCCATGGGCCAGCTCTTTCCTCTTATTGGCTGTTTGGGTTTCCCCCTCCCCCCCTCCCGGGTCCCCTCCTTCCCCCCTCCTGACCCCTTTCCAGTATTCCAAAATGTTTATTCTTGTCTAAACCAAGGGAAAGTTTAAATAGTCCAAAAGACCCATCGAGCCCGGGGTTGGGGAAAATTTGGTTTTCCCTTCCCTTCCCCGTTTTCATTCCATTTATCTCTCCATCCTTTTTTTAGTTTTTTTTAACTTTTTATTTTTTATTAAAAATTTCCCCCCCCCACCCCCACCCCAAACCCGCTTTAAAATGTGGTCACGTTTTTACTTCTCGTTTTTTTGGCAATATTCGTTAGTTTTTTTGTTTTTTACTCTTTTTTAAATTTTAACCCACACCCCTCCCTTAGTCCTTTAAATTAAATGTAACATTAACTTGTTATCGCACGAAGACCGGGAAGTTTTTTTAAACCCTTTTTTGTTTACTCAATTTTTTTTCATGGGTTTTTTACTCCCCTTTAATTTTTTTAAAATTTCTTTTAAATTTTATTTTAAGGGGGCCATTTATATTTGGGATAAAATTTTACCCAAAAAATGTCGGCCAGAAATTTTAAACGGCTTTTTTTTTAAACGCTGGGTTTCCTGCCCCAAGGGGGGAATGGGAACGAACAAAAATTAAAATTTTGAAATTTTTTCTTAAACCCCAGATTATTTATCAAGGCTTATTATTCCAACCTTATTTCACAGGGTTTTTACAAAATTGGAAAAAAAACTACTTTCCCGTGTTTGATTTTATTTAAAATAGTCCCTCTTCAATACTTAATTTTTAAAAGGGGGTTATCTTCAAATTTTTTTTTGATATTAAAAATTTTAACTTTTTATTTTTTTTAAATTTTTTTCCCGAAAGGGGTCCCAAATTTTAAACCCGGGGAAATTTTTTGGGTTTATGCCATTTATTTTTTTTTTATTTTTTAATTTTTAAATTTCCCTATTTTTTGCTTGTTTTGGGAAACACAGCTTAAAAGGTTTTTTTTTTCAAATTTTTAAAGTTTTTTAATTTCAAATTTTAGTTTAAATTTTTTTAATTTTTATTAATTTTTTCAGTTAAATTTTATTCCTTTTTCCTTTTTTTATTGCTAAAGGTTTGGGGGGTTTTCCCAAAAATCTTAAAAAATAATAATTAAGCCTTCTGTTTTCATAGCTTTAAAGAGAGTATTTAATTTTAAATTAGGGTTTTTATTTCCATGGTTAATTTTTGGGCTGTCGAAAGCTACCATTTTTAAATTCCTGATAGAAACTATGTTAAATTTAAAAAACAATTTTTCTTAGTTATTTTAAAAAAAAGTTTTTATTCAAAAATTTTTTAAATTCCCCAAACGATTTAAAAACTTTTTTTAACTGAATTTAAAAAATTTAATTTTAAGTTGGATGTTTATTTATGACTGGCTAAAAAGGGAAACCCTTTTTAAAAATTTCCCCCCATTTAAAAATTTTGTGGCATTGGCCCCCCAAAATTTCTTAATTATCCAAAACCAAGTTTGATTCAAAATGTTTATTTAACTGGGCTATAGGGCATTAATTTTCCTATTCAATAATATGTTTTATTTGTTTTTATTTTATAATCTAAATTTAATGGTAACCCAATGAGTATAAGTCTAAAAATGTTTTGGTAGAGGGGGTTTTTTTTTAAACAACGGTTTTACAAAGTGGGCTATTAGTCTTATTTAATCTCTCATTTGTTTATTATAATCTTTGGTGGGGGATATTTTATATATAAAATTTTTAAGGAATTTGCAAAAAAAATTTGGTTTTTTCTTAAAATTAAAAACTAGCCCAAAAAACCCAATTTAAAATGTCCCGTAAACACTTCTTAATATTTTTTTGATTGGGTTTTCAACCCCAATGAAGGTGAAAAACAGAGAAAAAAAAACACCCCACACACGAGCTTTTTCCCCTTTTGGGTACAATACCTTGGGGTTCCCGGTGTAAACGATTGAAAAATAAAACCCCTTACCAATGGGTTGTTGGGCATGTTTTAGGAACAAAACTTCAAGCGGGAAAAAATTTTGCTGATGTTTAGAGGGTTAAGGGGTTTTATTTTTTAATATAGTGATCTGCCTGTGAGAGAGAGTCCCCGTTTATTACCCGTTTTAAAAAAAAAATTTTTTAATATTTTTTATTTTCTTTAAATTTCACTTCAAAAAAAAATTCATTTGACGATAAAATTTTCTCAGCCCGGGGGTTTTTGCTGGGGTTTTAAGCAAGAAAAAAAATTTTTATTGGTTTGGGAAAATCCGAACTTCCTGTTTAAAAAAAAAAAAAAATTTTTTTTGGCTAATTTTTTTGGGCCCAACCCCTAAAAATTTATTCATAAAAGATACTTATTTTTCCCTAGAAAGCGTTTGGGGGTTTGGGCAAGAAAAAAAAATTTCAATTATGTGTGGGCTAGAATCCGGAAATTTCTTGATGGGGTTTTATTTATAATATGATTTAAAAAAATTATCTGCTTTTTCACGACAAAAAAACCTTTCCCCCTGGTTTAAAGAAAAATTAGGCTAATAATTTTTTTAATTTTTATTATTTAAAACTAAAAAATTACTAATATAAATAAATAAATTTAAATTTATTCCGGCTTTCTCCGGTTTTTTCTTAAAAAAGGATTTTTTAAAAAAAAATTAAAACAAATTTGAAAGTAAATTTTAGGTTTTGTAGAAACACTAAGCTTTTTTGGAAAAATAAAAAGGTAAATTTTAAAGTTTTGTAGAAAACACTACACCAAAAAAATCATAAATGAATAATTTACTCTGTTACCTACTATCCCTTAACCCCCAAATTTCTATTTTAAAGCAGTTCAAAAATTTTGTTATATTGGGGTTTTCCACCCTTTAAATTTATTAAATCACCCCCCAATTTATTTTATAATGAAAACATTTTAAGTTTTTCAATCCTTGAGGGAAAACTAGGTTTGTATCTTGGGAAAGGTAAAATATGTAATGTATTAATGCCCCCCCTGTGGATTTCCTTACATCTTTAATAAACCTTTGATTTAAAATCTAGCTTAATTGCAAAAGATAGGGGCTGGGAAGCTCTGATGGATAACAGGGTAGAGCAGGGGCCCGAAATCGCGCAGACCAGGGAAAGTTAAGGTTTTGGTTTAAAAACCTTTTGAAATTAAAAGGGGTTTTCTATCTGGTGAAGTTGTCCGCCCCACGATCTTCCAAAAGGGGCCCTTTGGGCCCCCAACCCCTGGGGTCCTGAGGGTTTTTTGGGGTCCCCCGTCCAAATCCCCGGGCATACAATCCCCGGGGGGGCCCCAAAAACCTTGGATTCCTTTCCCGGGGGCAGCAAAGGGCCGTCGTCCCTATGTTCTTCAAGGGGCAGTTGCCCCCCAAACCCCCTGTGGCTCCTGGGGGTCGGGTCTCCGTTTTCCCAAAACCCCACATTTTAGTCCCCGAGGGGCAAAGCCTTGGTTTTCCCTTTCCCGAATCAAGACCGTCAGCGACTATGGTTTAAAGGGGGAAATTTTCCCCCCAACCACCATGGCTCCTGACGTTTCGGGTCCCGTCCCAATCCCTGAATAAGTTCCCCCGGGGGGGCAAACCCCGGTTTTCCTCCCCGGGGAAACCAAAGGCCGTCCCGGGACCCCCGGGGCGGCCCGCCACCCCCCTTCCAAGACCTGTGGGCTTTCCCGGGGACTTCAGATTTTTCCCCCATTACCTTTCCCCCCTTTAAACCCTTTGGCCTTCCCGGGGGTTTGAACCGGGCGTGGGGGGCAAGGGGGGGCGGCAAAGCGGCCCCAATAAAAAAGGGAAAAAGGGGGTTCCAAGGACCTTCAACCCGGGCAAAAATATACCCCCAAAAAACAATAGCTTTTCCCCCTTTACCAGGGTTTTAAAAAAAAAACTTCGAAAAGATGATTTTGTGTTTGAAGCCTGAAGCGCAAAACTGAAGCCCCCCATTTTTTCCTTTAATTTTTAAAGGTAAAACCCAAATTTTATGTAAATTTTTTTATATTTTTTTCGTTCCCAAAAAATATTTGTGGACATTAAAAATTTTATTTAAAAAAAATTTCAAGGTCTTTTATAATAGTATTACTTATGAAAAATTTTTTTTTAAAACTATATATATAATTTTTTTTCATTTAAAAATAAAAAATTTTGGAATTTTTTGAATTTCTTTTTTTTTTAAGTGGCCAATTTGTTTTTTTGGGAAAAAAATATTCCAAACAAAAACCCTTTTTTTTGGGGGTGGGCTTTTAAATTTTAAATTAAAAATTCCCAAGGGGATATTTTAAGGGTTTTGAGCTATATTTGTAAAAAATTTTTTTTTTTTTTAAAATTTTTTTGGTATTTTAAAAAAAAAAGGTTTTGGGGGTCCTTTTTAAAATTTGGGATCGGGGGAATAAATTTTACATTTTTCAATAACAAAGTTTTTTATTTAAAATAAAAAAAAATTAATTTAAACGTAGTTTTCGAAATATTTTAGAAAATTTGTTTTTTTTTTAAAATTAAAACCCGGGAAAATTGAATTTAAAATGAAAATTTAAGGGTTGTTTTTTTTATGGACCCATAAGATATAAACCACTTTTTTTTTAAAAATCCCAAAAAATTTTTGATGATTTACCCAAAAAAATTAATTTTTTAAAATTTTAAAATTTGTTAAAAAATATTAGAACAATTTGGTTTTAAAAAATTTTTTATTTACAGATTGGGTTTTTGTGATCAACAAAAAATTTTTAAAAATTTTTTTTTAGAAAAAAAAACAAAGTATTAAATTTAATTTGGTCCCTATTTCAATCAGAAATTTAAAAATTTTAGAAAAATAATTTATTTTTCCCTTTTTAACATAACATTTTTATTTTTTCTCCGAATATATTTTTCATATATTTTATTTTAAAAAAAAAAAACCCTAAAAAAAACTTTGTCTCTGTAAAATAAAAAAACCCTTTTTTTATTTTTTTTTTTACATGCTACCAAATAGTGTTTATCCCCTTTAAAAAAAACTACAATTTGGTTTTTTAAATTACTTTTATTATTGTTTTTCCCGGGTTTTAAAAACCCGGGGCTCCTTTAAGCAGGTACAAAAAAAAATGGGGAAATATATTATAAAAAAATTACATAATAATTTTAAAAACAATGTTTAAAAATTTTATTAGTATCCGGGTTTTCGAAACAGTTTGTTCTTTTTTTTACCTTGTATCTTTTTTTTAGACGGGGTTTTTTGTCCTTTAAAGGTGTAAGGGTATAATCGTAAATACATAATTTTTAACAATCTCCTTTTTTTTTATATACATAAAATTCCCAAATAGTGGTGAATAAATATTATAAAAAGCTTTTGGTTTTGGGGTTTTAAAAAGTCCCCACCCCGCAAAACCCCCCTTCCTTCCCCATAAAAAACAAATATATTTGCTTAGAAAATTTTATCCTAAAACATTAGGATAAGTTAAACGGAACATTTTTTTTGCTAGCATTTTTATTGACAATTTTAGCAATTTTATTAATTTTAAAAAAAAAATTCATAAAAATGCAGCCACAAAAAAACAAAAAAAGGGTGTTTTTTTTTTACAAAAAGCAATATTACTTTTGGTTTTTTGTGACCCAAAACAATTTAAATTTAAGGGCTATAGTGCAACATGGGAAATTTTTTAAATTTTTGAAGCAAGAAAAACATATAATCATACTTTTAACAATAAAGAACATCAAAAGAATATAATTTTCTTCTACAAACTAGAAAATGAGTAGGGAAACACTTCCAAAATTGTTCAGGAACCCCGGAGAGGGCCCAGAAAGCATATTGTCATCGGAAACTTTTAAAACTAATGTAAAAGTAGCCCCAAAAACCATGTTGCCACGAAGCGGGGGTAATTTTTTGGGTTTTAAACATTCCTGTAGTAGGGGTTTTTTCTGATCAGTTTAAAAAAAGTACCCCTTTCCCCTTCCTACCAAACATTACGAATTTTAATGAAGGGAATTTTTAAGAAATGTGTGTACAGGATTTCCTTTATGGCTTTTTTTCTTGGTTTTAATTTCTATTTTCCCCGTTTAATTTTTGGTCCATTTGGGGCAAGATTTTTTTTTCCCCCTTTGAGGTTGGGTTTTACATTGAATCATCTTTTTTACTCCCGGTAGTTTGTGTTGCTAAGAAAACCCCTTTTTTAATTCGGGGGGTTTTGGGCTTTTTTCCCTTGGGGGGGTATATGGGCTTTTTTGACGTAGGCGTTTTTTTCCCAAAAAAGCAAATTTTTTGAAAAATACATTTTCCCTCTTGGGTTTTGTTTGTTTCACGTTAATTCTTTTATTGCCTTCACTCAAACATTCATTAAACTACCCTTTAGCCCAATTTTTTAAACCCAAAAAAACCCCAAATAGAGATTTAAAATTTTTAGGTCAAATGAACCAAGATTAGTGGCAGAAAACAAACCCCCTGAGGCCCCTTTCAGAGGTGAGCAAAAAAAGTGCCCCCCCGCTTTTAAAAGATTGGGGGGGAAAATAAATTGTAAAATTTTTGCTTAAGTTATGTAAAATCACATTTATCCCCTAATTTTAAATTTTTTGTTAAAAATGATATTGGGAAATTTCTTGACAGCATTTTTTTTTTTTGGGGAAATTTCATACAAAAATTAATTTTTTTGGGAAAATCAAAGCAGCGTTTTTAAAAGTTCCCCCTTTTTTAATATGCATGTGTAGGTTGAAAAAGGGTTGGGGGTTTTTTTACAATCGTAGGGGGAAAATCTTTTCATAAAACCACCCCCGGGAATCCAATACCTACTAAAAAATATATTTTTCTGTGCCATTTTCCTTGCCCTTTTTATCCTTTATTAGTTTCCCCCAAACAATCAAACCCGGTTTTACAAAAAGGTGTTTTTCCAAAAAAAAAGTACACTGATGAAAAAAAAATCGAGTGGTTTGGGAATGAAAATAAAGTAAAAAAATTAAAAAAACCCCAATTAAATTAGAAAATTTTTTTTGGAAAAAAGTTGTTATTAAAAAATGGGGTTTTTTTGGGGTTTTTAAATCAAATTTTTTTGGAAAACCAAAAAAGCCCCGGTGGCATAGTTGGGTTTAAACCCCTAGATTTGTATTGATTTTAAAATGCCGAGGACGGAAAAAAACTAGGTTTAAATTTCCTTGGGTTTAACTAGGGCAGTTAGGAAAACTGTGCGCCGCCCAAACGGGCACTGGCAAGCCTGGGGGGCCAAGACCCAAAAAGGGGGACATTGTAAAAAACGAATGGGTTTTTTTTTGTAAATATTTTTTTTTTTGGGTTTTTTTAAAAATAAATTCCCTAACAGATTAAAACCCAAAATTTTTTTTTATTTATAAAGTTAGACCACTTGATTTTTAAATTAAAAAAAATTTTAAAAACATAAAAAACCCTGAAAAATACTTTAAACCCAACATAATTTTTGTTTTTTTTTTTTTCATTTTTTTTAAAACACATTTAAATTTTGGGGTTTTTTACAATTTTAAACACACATTTTAAAGGTTTACATAACCCTTTAAAAAAATTAAAAAACAAAAAGAAATTTTTTATGAATTTTTTTTTTTAAAACAAAATCCAAAAAAATAGTTATGTAAAAAAAAATCATTTGATTTTTTTTTAAATGGGAACCCCGGGTTTTCTTGGGGCCCCGGGCTTGCCAGCGCCCCAGTTTTGGCCCCAAAACCCAAAACCCCCCGGGGGGGTTTTTCCCCAAAAGGTTTTTTTTGCCACCCTCCAAAATAAATGCGGGGGCACTTCCTTTATATTTTAACCCTTTCCAAAATTTTTAAACCCCTTTGCATAATTAATACTTATTTCCCAAACAGATAATAAGAGGTGGTGCTAAGTATTATTATTCTTTGAGACAATGCTAAGCTTTCTTTTATAGTTTTAATTTTAGGGATTAATTTTAAAAATGTTAAACCCAAGTCCACAATTACTATTCAAAAAACCTTTGAAATAGGTTATAGAGGTATAGTTTAAAATTGTCTTGCCTCCATATGTTGGGGCATGCCCGAAACCCCCCATGTTCTAGGTGCATTGGTTGGATAAATCAAATATCTCCACCCCTAACAAGCTTTAAAGGTTAAACAAAATCGTTACAAACCATGTTCAAAATTTTTTTGAATTTTTAAAGATTTGTCATCAGTAGGCCTAAACTACCTTTACTACTTTTAATCAATTAAAAAACTAGGTCGGAAGCAAAGAAATATTAATTTAATATCTCTTCTTGGCAACGCTGGATACTTGCTAATGAATAGAAAAAATCTAGCAACAACAAAAGTCTATGTCACAAAAAGCCATGAACCAAACAAGGATTGCAACATAAGATTACATAATATAATTTTTTATCAAGAAAAATACCTTATTGATGAAATGACACCAGACTTTTGTGTTCAGATGGACCTTAGTGTAAAAATAAATCCAAATAAAATTGTATTAATATTGCTTTGCTTCAGACTCTGTTTTTAACTAATTAAAAAAGTATTTTAAAAAGGGTTTTTAACGGGAAAAAAGGATAAAAGGGGAAAGAGGGGGAAAGTAGCTAAAAAAAAATAAAAATGGCAAAAAGCATAAAAGGGGTAAAAAGAAAATCTGATCAAAATTTCAAAATTCCAACTTCCATGTGCACATGTTTGTGTAAAGGGACTCCCAAAACCCAATTGCAAAACTATATGAAATATAATAACTATCTAACAGCATTAATTGTCTTTTTTTTTAGTTTTAATTCTTTTTAAATAAATCCACAAAAAATTGTAAAACCCACTCCGAGGTGAACATGTCCATGCAAAATCATATAAGTTTTTAATTTAAGACCTCTGTGTTGCAGTAGATATTGCACAATGCTCATTCAGACAGACAAACAAAGTTTATCACTACCAACAATTTCATTGAAAACTTTCTAAATATAACCATGCCGCTTCAATCCTACTCACCCTTCCAATGGTCTCGCTTCAAAAGAAAGTGAGTTTTCTTTTGAGAAGCTCCTTAAGAACTGGTACTTGAATCCACCATGTCACAGAAACATTTGTAGGACTGACAATGATGTCACTTGAATAAGAAGATGTCCTTCAAGAGATTGAATAGATTCATCATTAAAGACTTTGCAGAAATGCAGTTTGATGTATAATAATTTGTATACATTATATTATAAATTTATAAATGTAGCATGTAGTATGTAAAAAAAGGGTTTAATTCTGTAATAGGCGAATATATAAGATTATTGTAGACATTCTTAAAACAATGTAAAATGTTACCAAGTTATGTCAATTTTGGGGGATTATTTTCATATCACGCCCAGGTTACGTTAGGCTTGGAGTTACTAGGTTTTGGGGATTATTTTCATATTTTTTATATCACCAACCATATAGGGGCTGTCAAAAAGCATTCTCGCCCAGGGGGGAAAATTTTAAACCTTGGACTGCCCCTGACTATATCCCAGATAATTTATGTGGTATGCTTGCTACAGAATAAAATTAATTGTTCATCATTGGAGATATATAATTTTTTTTATATTCTTAACATAGAAAGTAATATATAAATGTATATATTTATAATGTAAACTCTGAGGGTTTTATATTGCCTTTACTCATGGACGTGCCTGACTTTCCAACTTGGTATGTGGGGTGTGGGATTCACAAATTTATTTTTAATTTTACCCTTATTAACACTATTTTTTTTTAATGTAATTGAGCCTAATCTAACATTGCCCAATAAATAAGTGCTTCATATTCATGATAGATATTCTCTTTAAGCTGAACATTAATATAAATTAAATATTTGAAAAATTTAATGACGGCCCTACTAATAAGATTGTTATTATTTATGTGCTATTTAATGAGCATTTAATTTAAGTGAACATTGTCTTCACTAAACGCCCTTTTTCTGCTTTAAATAACTATGTATATAAACTTTAATTAAATAATATAAATTTTTGATTTGTCCAAAACATCTTTATGTATGTGTGTCACAGCCATGTGATTAATCATATTCTAGATGAACTGTTTCTCAAGTATGTTTTAAGGTGGCATAGATAAGTAAAAGCTATATCCACCATGCAGGATGAGCTTGCACTTGCAGAGTTTACTGTCCACATACAATGCATGTGTGAAATACTGAAATCTTTCAAATAAATAAACTATTTAACAAATATGTCAATTAAATTATTTATTTAAGAATACTTTCTATAAAGTACAAAAATTGAGTTCTTATGAAAGTCATAGCATTTATTTCATCATTTGAAACAGCACAGCCTTATTTAAAGTTAAATTTATATTTAAAATTGATTTCATTTTATTTTAATTGCTTCCTAAGGTAACTGGTAAACCCTTTTTCTAAAGCTACCAAGTAAATTTTATAATGATTTACCCCGTTGACTAATTTTGTGAAGGGGTAACAAATTTAAAATGACAAACAAATTAAAAATAACTTTTTAAGCTAAAAATGAATAATTATACTGAAAACTAAAAAATTGCTGATGGTTTTTCTGGCTTTTTTTTAAAATTACAATAGTTTTTTAATATTTAAAAATTTTAAGGGAATAAAAAATTTTTATTAAATTTTTGTTAATCAATTTCCCTTTAAATGCATTCAGAAAGGTGATGACAAGGAATCTTTTGCCCCTTTAAAGCACTGCGCTCTTGGATGTTTCATTTTTTTTAGGAAAATCATACAAAAATAGATAAACCCGTGTGCTATTTTTTTTTTTAAATGTGGTTCCCAAAAAAAGTCCAGGTGAAAATAATGCATACCTCACGTTGTAAATGGTAAGTTTTAGCTATTTTTCCTTTTTTTGAACAGACTTTGTCTCTTTTAACATTGCTTACAAAGCCCAAAACCTCAAACCCCAGGGTGCATTGCAGAATTAGGAGTTGCTTATATGCCATGTTATTTACACAGCAAAATTTAAAATTTCAGAAACAAATTTTTTAATAATACCAATAAGATCAAAAATTTCCCCATTAATTTTCCCCAAATAATTCCCCCTGACTCGCGTGAGAAGAAAATATTTTCTGTTAGGGGGGGAAAAGTGTTCCTCCCTTTTAGTTTGGAGTATTATTTTTAAGGAACAGTCAAACTTGTGACAGGTTGCCACAACAAAGTTGCCTGTCGAAAACAAGATTTGGGGTTGATCATACTTTTGAAAAAATTGGTACTGTTTTTTTTTTGATATTTCAGTAAAAGGATTTAATGGACTATTAAGGGGTTTGCATTGGTTATTTTCTATAGGTATTGTGTAAAAAGAAAAATTTTTTTTTTTATGTGCATTAAAGACCAAATTTTTATGTGGCCCGTTTACACATTATTTCAAATGCTGGGATTACCCCGACAGTTTAATGTTTGTACTAATTTAAGTTTGTCTCTTTACATATTTTACTTATAGAGAATACTTTACAAAGATTGATAAAAAAATTGCGAGTGATATCACCGGTGGACCCAGGTCTAAGTGTCAAGCTCTTTTTGTACCCCCACTACTTGCGAATACATTTCTCAAAAGGGGTCTAATTTCCCCCTCCCCCAAAAAATTTTTAATTAATAATACATGTAATTAAAACTTGTAATAAGGGGTTGTAAAAAATCCCAGGGGAAAAAGAATTGTTGTCAAATTTTGTTAAAATTTATTTAAATTCCTTTAAAATTTAAAAAAAAAATATTCTGAATTCCACTTATTGAATATAATTGATTTTTAGGGGGAAAACCGTTATTATAACTCTATTCAAAAGTTATAGTTTATAAACATTTTAAATTTCTGAATCCCTGCTTACCATTGTATTAGCTCAGTGTTAGATTGGGCTGAAGAAAAATTGGGGAAAACAAAAAGTCGCTTTTTTTATCCTTAA
>JBCFYV010006117.1:0-13064 GCA_039000515.1 Timema cristinae
CCCTGTTTCGAAATGAAGAGAGTTTGGCGCGCATTATTTGAGTGCCTCAAAACGTTTCAATCTTATTATCATAGTTTATTGTGATCTTGTCCATCAAAATGTCTACCAGAAACGCGACGACAACCTTAAACCATTGGGAGACCTCCAGAACGACGACTTTTTTTTTAACTTTTGGTTGAAGTTTTGAACCAACTCACAGTTTCTACGAGACCATCTCCCAGAATATCTATGAGGTGATATCAACATTTATTTTAAGTTTTAATCTCTATTTATCTTCAACCCTTCCTACGCACACGCTATTTTTTCACGAACCTTTTCCACTACAATTTCTAGGGTTTATATTATTATCTGCTATAAAGAAAAACAATCACCAACCAGAACATTCACCCCCCCCCCCCCTCATGTTAAACATTTCTCAACAATGACTCTGGAAATAATTTTTTGTCCAGAGTCATTACCTCGACTCGAATGCAATGTCCTATATTCTATTATTCATTTCTGTCAACTATTCCCACATAAAGAAAATCAAATAATTATTTTTTCAAGAATTCATAATATAGTTTTTTATTATTATTTAAATATATATATATTTTTTTTAGCAGCGCATTTTAGTACCTGTTCATGCTTCACGCCTATGTGCTAATTACACTAAAGTTCTATGGATTAAATCCACCGGCATTTGCGTGGAGGGAAAGTGTAAAACCGTTTAGGGAAAACCACCCTCAGTGCATCCGACTGGAATCAAACCCCGATCTCCCCGTCTTCGGCAGTCTAGTCTAACAGGAGAGTAGTGCATTAGATCACGTGGCCATAGAAGCAGTTATTATTTCAATAGTTATTCGCCAAGATTGGATTTAAGATTCTTGTTTGTATTAATACCTTGCATAAATACTGTTATTGAATAAGACTTATTTTATAAATTATAAATGAATGATATTTTAACTTTATAATTTAGCATATGTCTGTGTTGTACGCAAGATTAGTTCATTATTGAACAAGTACATAAATGTATTTTCCCAACCTGACCCAAAAATCTTGAGATCTTAAGTCTCATGTTGATTTTATGTTATTATAATTATTTTATTTTTTTTTATTGTTGTTAAATGTGAATGTTGGTTTTTGAACCCAAAGTATTGTATTAATTTTAAATCTGAGCCAGCCCATTTTTCTTTTCCCCATCTCTTTTATCTACTACTTCTTTAATGACGTCACCGGACTTAAAAGTAAAATAGTAGTAACTTTTTGATATTATCCTACCTTAAATGTTTTTAAAATTAAATACAGTAGAGTTCCTTTTTACGTAGGTACTATAACTTACCCCTCCACACCCTCTCAATGGTTTTACATGGCTTATGGATGATCCCTTAAGTAACTTATGATGTCACATACACAAAAAACACTCAAGGTTTCTCATTTATTTCTCTCTTGGACCACGCGATACAATAAAGTCGTTATGTTGATGTTGATCACTTAGTTGTGATCTTGAATAGGTTCCATATTGTTTGTTGAAAGCCACGAGAGCAGTTTTCTCCTTGTCACTGTGTTACTATCTACATTGTTTGCTATGATACCGTCACTCCTCCTAGTAGTCCTGGTTGAATACCTAATAGAATATATCCCCCCCCCCCCGGGCCCTAAGATTTGTTATCAGACCACTTCCGGTCCTTCACAGACTTGAGTGAGACGGACCGCAGAAGATCGTTCGTCATTATAAACCCACGGACCTCTTCTTTGGGCGGTTTGGGGGTCGACTTGCTCTTGACCCTTTGGTCTCAGGATTTGGGGGAGGCGGCAGCGCTACTGGTGGGGGGGAGGTGGGGGCGGTGCGGAATACGTCGCCGTGGGTCGATTAGCCAGTTCCGATATCTGATTCTGTAACTTGACCATGTCTGTCTGGACCGACTCGAGAATTGTCTCGATCCGGCCTAAGGAAGAGGCGTTCTCGAGACAAGAGGTACACTGGGCGGATGACCCTGTCACTCCTTGCGCGGTATTTATGGTGAACATGCTCTTTATCACCTGTACGAACCAAGTCAAGAGGTTTTCTACCAACGTGACGAATATGGTCAGTTTTATGTTTGCAGATAAAATCTGCAACCGGGCTTCATTTGTAACCATGAAGTCTTCAGACGACGTGACGTCAGGTAAGTTAACACTGGGGTGCTGTTTGACGTCGCTAGGATTGCGTATACTCTGCGTAACAGGTACGTTCCCTGAATCATCGTTCATCATGTTTTTAACTTGCACTGGAGCTTGCGCCAAAGTAGTGAAGAGGTTGTTTGAAAATAGATAGTCCCTCCCCGATAGCCGGTAGCGATAGTTGGCCATTTCTTCTATCCCGGCGGATCCTAGAAAAGGTCGTCCCGGCCTGGGTGTGTTGGGATGTTCTAGAGGGTGTGGTGTGGCAGTTACCTCCAACACTGTCTTGAGAATCTAGTCCAATAACCTCGAACGAACCGTTGACATTTTCTAACGCGTCGTGGAACTCGCTCTCGGAAAAGGACGTGGCTTCGACCTCACTCGTGTCGGGACCAGGACTAAATGGTGTCGGTGGGTCTTCAGGATTCCTGTTCCTGTCATCAGCAGCTGCACGCCCTCTTTTAACATTCCTGGATTTTCTTCCGCCTGATTAGAAAGGGTGCATTTTAGAAAACTGTCCCTACAGCAGGTCTCCGAGTTAAAGCTCGAGCTTTCAACTCCAGTCTCCGATTTCCCATCTAATAAAACGACGTTGGTTTGTTGTCTACCAACCGGTGGCCCTCCAGTTGGTGACGCCTTATTTGCGTGATGGTCTGTTTCACAGAGAGTAAGCCATCCTCTGAATCCTCGACACTGGCTGCGATCTCAAGAACGCATTTCACAGTCTTGCAACCTTTTGTCGTGGACGTCACGCTTCCCTCTGAAGTCTGTTCTTTGACGATTACATCTTGGCTGCTTCCTTTTGGACGTGATTTTTTCTTTGATCTTTTTTGATTTTTACGTATCATAGCCTAGATTTCCTTGTATACCTGCTTATCATTTCACCGGCGGCCTTCAACTAGTCTTTTATCAGAGTTTTTGTGTTTCCGTGCCTTCCAAAACTGCAAGAAAAGTACAAAGGATGGTTGGCCAATTATTTATTACACGGTTTATACTCACAAAAACAGACTAAAACGTTATTTAAAACCCCTTGTATTCATTAATCTAAATAGGTAAAAAAAAACTAAAAAAATAGGCCCACTATTCAAGATACAAATTTAGTGATTGAAGTCTTAGGTATCTTGAAAACTGCACGCATTCACATCCATTTCAATACACTTCTACATTTTTATTTTATTAATATTAGTGGACTCATAAATCCAAAACAAAGGACCATTGAGACTATACAAATAATTTGAGGTTAAAAAATTAATCTGGAGAAACTCCATGGTTATTTTATTTCCAAACATTTAAGTAGGTAGAAATTTAGTTCAATGAAATCCCAAGTATAGCCAATTTTCCATTTTTATTGGCTTGAAAGCGATAGCAAAATTTTCCAAAACGTTATGAACATTCCAAAAGTACCATTTAAAAATGTTAACCTAAACATTGCAAAGAGAGTATTTTTTAAAGCCATTATTTACCTACCTTTACAGGAGTTTTCTATGAGTTCAGCAATGGTATAGCATTTATCTTTCAGGCAGTGTCACTTTAAATTAATTTCGCAAAATAAAGCAAGGAGAAAGGAATTAAAACAATAGAATTAATCGAAACTGAAAATTATGTGCTGTACAAAGTTTGTATTTCAAATTTCCAGTTACTATACGAATTAGATAATATATAGGCTGATTAATAAATATAAATTATATAAAAACGACATACATACAATACTAAAACCGCAAAACAAAGAAATACGTACATAGCCATTCACGCCGTTCCGTTACGCAGTAGGCAAGAAACTGTGCATAGGCTATAGATCTAAAAACATCAACTCCATACGTCTTAATCCATCCTCACTAACTTTCTCCACACTTCCTATCCTCGCATACTCCCTTCTCTTCAACAACATACGTACACTGAGCCATTACATGCTCTTTTATTCTTAAAACTTTAATGTTTCTCTTTTTCACACAATCGTCTACAACATTTAATCATGTCTTACACGGCTTACCCTTCCTTTTGATCCACACACTCTACCTTCATATATTTGATTGGTCCCTCGATCCACACTCATCCTCTCAACATGCCCAAATCAACGTAAGACGTGTATTTAACAATGACCTATCGGATTCACTTTCAAAACACACTCCTTCAGCACCCATTCTTTACTGACTCTGTCCATACTAGTTTTACCACATACTTTTTCAGATATCTCATTCCAACCGATTATTATCTAAAATATTATTTTATATCTTTCCAACCGTCTATAACTCATAGCATATTGCCTGGAGAGTTATACAAGATTAGACCTGAATCCTGGTAAATAATTGTTTTATCTCACTCCTTATAATATTACCGATATGCTTATTCAACAACCGAACCATCAACCCCCACAAGCACATCCCTATCCAAGGGTCTAAGGCTTTAGGCTCACCCCACATTTGGTCACATCGACAAGAATGCTGGCCGAGTTAAATAGAGGTAATTTTCCTAAATTTAGCTTTCATTATGATTTTCTTATCCTCTTTCTACATTAATGTAAGTGGATTTGATTAAAGCTACCCTTTTTACCCATATTAATTCATTTAATCAGGAAGTAAAATAATTAATTTATAAAAGAGTTAATGAAAAGAGAACTAATACTGCAGACTATTCTATGCAGAAAGGTCAACATGTATGTTGTATCATTATGACAAGATATGGTTTATTGAGTGACTTTATAGAAGGCAAGGTGGAAGGGGAACTACAGGAAAGCACGATTTCAACTAATGGATGATCTCAAACAAGGAAATGAGAATGAAGTTTCATGAATATATATATAAATAAGGAATATTCTGTGAGGACACACTTTATTTGGACAAGGCAACGAGCCTGTTGAAAGATAAAACACATATTAATTCAGTCGTTTAGTAGCCCCTGCAATCAAAGTATCACTAATATAAGAAAACAAACTTAATTTTTGACACCACCTCCATTTTTGGTCCAGCAGATTTGAACCAGAAACGAATAGGAATAACAACTAGATGACCGGGCATTTTATTTATTTCATTTGAAGTATTTAACGTGCATTTTTTGAACCGACTGATTATATCAGCACACGACTTATAAAAATAACTTAAATCCAGAACAGAGACAACACCCCATCACCCGGCCGTTAATTCATCACGGTGAAAGGGGAAATTCATATTTAATCAATTATAAATTTTTCGACAGTGCCTGGAATCGAACCAGGAACCATTAGTTCAGAAGGCAGACACGCTACCAACTGAGCTAAGGTTTCAGACTGTTAAACGTGTTATAACTTGAAACATAATGATTCCCTTAATTCCAAGAAACAAGACAATAGTTCTCCGTGTTTCCATCTCGGCTTTCGTCTGCGCCAGTGATCTCTATACTAATCTGGAGGGACATAAACACAACACTTGCAACGGACCAAAGCGAGATGCTCAAGTTTGTCGTTTGCTTGATTGTGAAGGGACAGCTGTAACGGATTATTTCAATGTTTTTTTGTGAAAATATACTTCTGATGAATAAAAGTGTTATTTTATGAAAATAGTGAAATATTAATATACCACACTTGCTTGAATAAACATTTGCATTAAAGTATATTCAATTTCAGTTTTGCAGGCAATATTGTACAAATACGAATACAATCTTTAGTTTATTAAAATATGTAGCTATCATCCATGTTGTTTACATTCTGCCAAGACTACAATACATTCAAAATTGGCTATTAGCTTGTATATTGATTTCAGAAATCATGTTTATTGAGAGTTCAATAGCTATAATGAAATAAATAAACTTAAAACTTGATTACATTTGTTTGAATGGCAAACTTTGTTTAATTGTCTTAGGCTCAAACGATCATTTAGGTTATGGGCTTGTAGGAAGTATTACTATATTAACCTACATCAACTTATTTAAAGAAACAAGTCACGAGTGTCGAAATTAGTTATGCTCTTCAAACATTTTATAATTACATTTATTTCATTTAACTAATCATACATTGAAGTATCTCGTGTATTCGTAAAAAACATCGAACAATATCAAAATTCCCCACATGTGTGGAAGAAGGAAAGAGATACCTAAAAGTTTCTTTCTCTCTCTTACACGGTGGTTTGTGGACGACATTTCAGCCACATATGTCCATCCAGTTCTTATCATATTGGAGATCGATGGTCTGCGCTCTTATCAAGAAGTCGACGTTTCTTGAGGACAGCGCCTTCTATCTGCCCGCGGATCATCGGCTCGTAGAGGCGGGTGTTGAACTCCACTAGCCGCGTCAGTCTGTCGAACTGGAGTTGGCTGTATCGGAAGTTGAAGCTGGAAAACGGATCTGCAGGATCGTCGAAGATCTCGAAGTCTGAGAAATCTTTCTCTTCTTGGGTTGCACGCAGGACATCTGTTTTAATGTAGAGTGTCATCAGTGAGTCCGTAACAAAGGCTCCTAGAGACTTAAAACACCAACTTGGATGATTGAATAGCAAGTTTTGCTCAAAGTGTGGTTCGTGGTGACTTATCAAGTAGCCCGTGATCTCAGGAAGTTTAGTAATTATAACGAATTAAACTATGTTGATCCCATACAATACAAAGGTTTGAAATGCAAGAAATTAATTAATAAGAAATATCTAGTTTATACTGTTTTTATTTCCTCGATAGACACAAGTTAATAAATAAATAAATAAATACTTAGCACCACCTCTTAATACCCGTTCAGGTTATACGCCCACAAGCCAAATAGAAAAGGTAGTCTGAACCAACCTTAAGACATAAATCTGAACAGTTATTCATCAGAAATTATGAGGCGAAAAATGTTAGAAATAATAAATAAATTATTACTTACTAATTCAATATGATTATAATTTTTTTTTCCAAATTTAATTTAATAAATTAATGGGGGTCTTTTATTTATTGTTGTAAAATGGAATTGTTGAAAATTAATGTGTTTCTTGCATAACTTAACCCTCCCCCCCCCTTTCTACTTCCTGTGATCCTTCATCACTGTTTTAAGGCGTAGCTCTCTCAAGAGAATAGACTTCTAATGACAGGGAGATTGGGGTTGGAAACCCAGTTGAGTGTTCTGAGGTTTTTTCCCTTAAATGGTCCCCCCCCCACTCTTCCTTCACACAAACGCTGGTACATTTATTTTAATACTTGGCACCGCGTCTTACTAGCCATTCGGGTTATACGCTTAAGTACTAATTACGCTAATGGATTAGAAATCAGTAAGGTTGAATTTAGAGGAAGTAAACCCGCATTTGCGTGGAGTAAAAGTGGAAAACCATTTAGAAAAACCACCCCCAGTTCACTCGACTGAGATTCGAACCTCGATCTTCCTGTTCCTCAGCAGTCTAGCTTGTCGGGTAGTAAGACGCGGTGCTAAAATAAAATAAAAAGCATTACAAGAGCTACATCCTTACCAACGTCCTTGTGTGTCCTGAAGCATTTGTTGATCAGACGAAGAACAAGATGACGGGGCAGCATGGATCCTCAGTGTCCTCGAATAGATAACACTCTCTTAAAGGATGCTTCAGGAACTCCTCTACCTGCTGAGACACGGGAGGGAAGGAGGCGTTGCGCAGTCGGGCCCATTTCTCCGCCAATAGCAGTTCCTGGAAGACGCATTGACGTCACTTTCGACACTACGATACAACTGCTATGACTGTTCTTCCCAACAAAATAGGGCACCTCTGGAGTACCCGGGGCTGCCAGGGAGATATGCTATTAGTTTCATGATTGTAAGTTAGAAGGTGACTTTAAAGTGAGTGCCTTTAAACTCTGCCTTGCCTATGGCTTTTCCTTTTCTTTTTAACACGGTCTTTAAATAATGAAAAAAGAACTGATCAAAATTTTAAAATTACCGCTCTGAAGTCCACGCTTTCGTGCACAGAGGCTACTAATTTTAAAATTTCAGACCTCCGAGTGCGGTAGATGTCGCGCAACACTTATGAGTCATGAAAAACAAACACTTCATTTTATTAATATATAGAAGACAATATATGGATAGAGTCGATCTTAAAAGTTATTATATTATTAGCACCGCGTCTTACTACCCATTTGAGCTATAAGCACTTACGCTAATGTGTGATGGTAGGGTGATTGGGAGATTAAATGGTGGGCCTACAGTTTAACGTGGGATCCGAACCACGGTGGAGGCCTGACATTCCACACATCCACAAGTTGTGATTAATGGAAGTCTTGTCACAGGTGAAGGAAGGGTTTGGTAATCAGATAGAATTTTTTTTTTAATCAAGAGAAAAAGTTCTCATCAACTTCTAGGACATTCTTGACAGATATCCAACAAATGTTGATGTCGCCATGTGAAGAAAATTAAACTCTGGGGTTGTATTGAAACAATATCTAATTTATTTCACCAAAAACTTTTTTTTGCTATAAAAACGGCAAAAAATACTGCGCTTATCTCGCAATCTCTACAACCCCACCTTAAAGAGGCCGTCTGTTGGACTAATTGAAGTAAGTATTAAAGGAAATGAGGGTGTGCGCAATCCAAAAATAAGGTGTTGAGAACCCCTGGTGTGGGTGGGCCAACTTGCGATCACCGACCCCGAAAGGCGACGACTCGTCCTCGGCACGATTACTGAACTCGAAGGCTAGGAAGACGTCGACGTCTCGCTGAGGTCGCAGTAGCGCGGGGAACGGGAGGTTGAAGGTCAACCCGGAGTCAACCAGGTACAGCTTCTTCGTGTGAGCGGTCAAAGGCTCGTAGAAACCCTGGAAGTCGACGTCTGCAACAAGACGAGACGCTCTTATGTTGGTTGTTTCTTTTAGCGCCGCGTCTTACCACACATTCGGACTATACGCCTAAGTACTAATTACACTAATGGGCTAGGGATGAGGAAGAATATATTTAGAGAAATGTACCCACAATTGCGTGGAGAGAGAGAGAAACTATTTGAGGGAAAACCGTCTTCAGTACACCCGACCGGGATCGAACCACGATCTCCCCGTTACTGGCCGTTCAATAAATTGAAAGAGTGAGGCCTTATACAATGCGACCATCAAAAAGTGCCCAGGTTTACTAGTATGTGCGATAAGGTTGTATGATTTTTAGTATATTAATATAAAATATAGATTTAACTCTTACACGCACAGGTGGACACGATACTTAAAGGGTCAGTCTCACTGTGCCTGGCTAGGCGTAACGAAGGTTTTTTTTTTACTGTGTTTTCACTAATTTGTTTATCAGGTTCTCTAAATTAAAATACATTTACATTTCCTTTAAATTTTAACTTCCTCAGCTATAATTCATTAGTTTAAATGTAGTCCGGATGGAGAGTAAGACGCGGCGTGCCACGCAACACACACACACACACACACAACACAACACATGTATATAGGGTGTTTGGAAACTCATAGCCAAAACTGCACATATAGTTTGTTTGAACCAAAAGTAACACCAAAATCCCTGTACACTTACATCCTGAAAACTATGTTATTACCAGTAAATTGTGTTCAAAGTTTCGGCGTACAGCCCCGGGAGAGCAAAGCTTTTCGAGCATGCGTGTACAACAAGTTGAATAGGAGCTAGGCGCGTGGCACTGCAAATATAACAGTGGCAAGCGTTTGCTGTGATGTAGGACCGTTTATGATGACCCTCAAAAGGTGTTATCATTTCTATATGGACTGGTGTTTTGTTTACTATTAATTGTGGTATGTTTCTGCTACCCTGCTCCAATATGTCGAGGTGTTTAATGTGCACGCCTAACTCCTATGCAACTTGTTTTACACGCATTCTTGAAATGCTTTGCTCTCTCAGCGCAGTACGACGAAACTTTGAACACAATTGGATGGTTTTAACATAGTTTTCCAGATGTAATCGTATAGGGAACTTTTATTAATGTTGGTTCAAACAAACTATATGTGCAGTTTGGGTATTGATTTTCCGAACACTGTTTAAAAGTGATATATATGAATATGTGTATACATGCATTTATATAAATAGATATATATTATATAGATCATTTTTAAAAGTTAATCAAAATGTAACTTATAATTTGAAAATAAACATATTCCGATCAGAAGATCAGATCGTGATTACTGAAATAACGAGAAGGGTTATATTATTATTATTATTATTATTATTATTATTACGTGTCTGTGCTACATCACTCGTAGCCCAGTAGTGTGAAGATTAGCCAGTACTAATGTACCGTTGTCCAGGGGAAGTCCAAATGTAATAATAGTACATCCTTTCCGTGGAGGGTCTTTCCATCTCCCGTTGAGATTAGGTGATGGTGATAGTGAGTATGAGTGTGATGGTGATAGTGAGTGACCGTTGGGGTAGTTCCCCTTTCGGGAGAAATACTCGAACAACCAGCCGGGAATCGAACTTGAGACTCTTAGACTCGTGGCCAGGTGCACTGTACGCCACGGGGTTGGTTATCGAGAAGGTGTGCGAATATTACTAACCGTCATCGGGTGTGGTGGTGGAAGTGTTGCCGACATAGGGCGCGCAGGGGGAGCAGAACTGCAAGCCCCGGACGGGGTTAAAGACTACCCCTGCTCTGCCAGACCTACTGTCGAAAAGACGACCTCTCAGCAACTTGCTCAAGATCATCTGCCAGAAGGTCCTGTCACGTTTCCTCTTCTTCCTGCCGGACCGAGCTCTGGACAGTTTCCTGAAAGACACAGCACTCAGTTAAAGCCCCATCTAATCTGAATCTCACACCAATAGATGGCACTATCTACAAAGTCCTAATCCCTTAACTCTTTATCCTATCACTTCGTAAAAAAAATTACTCAACTTTTATTTATACATACTTCTAAGGACAACCAATCACAGCAAAGTAAGCGAGCGAGCGAGCGCGTGAATTGAAATTAAAGCACCAATGGGATATCATAGCAATTACATAACTACAGTAGACCCATGGCTTCTTTGGTGCTGACTGACAGCTAAAAGCTTTGAAAAGATACCAGACCAAATTATGTATCCCTACGCCGAAGCATATGATCTGCAAAAACATGTGTTTAGCAGCTGTCACTTCTGACAGTCTAAATTTAGGTATATACTAAATGTTGACTGTCAGAAGTGATGTGACTGTCAGTCAGCACCAAAGAAGCCACGTGGCTACTGTAGCTCATGTTTTAAATGTATTAGTTGTGATTGTACCTAAACCACCTTTCAAATGTAGCTATCCTGGACGTTTTATCAAACCATTTTGTGTATTTACTTATGTTAATAATTTCTGGAATATCGTCTACTTGCTCTAGAAAATTTCCTTTCGAAAAATTTAATTAGATGTGTTTCCAATTTTTCATTGGTTGGCAGGGTCACGTTCTATTTCTAAGACCTTAAGAACTATAAGGAACCAGAGCTTGTGAATTCTGTAGATGGGGCTTAAGATGGGAATGTAGGTGACTCGAGAAATGTTCAAGGTTTTTTGCAGTTTTATAAAATTTTTGTTTGCCAAAATAAATCAAATAATTATTCAGTAGAAACATAAGATTTTAATTTTCTTCACATGGTGACCTCAACAGTTGTTGAATATCTGGTCAAGGGTGTCCTGGAATTTAATGACAACTTTTGATCTTCAGTTAAAAAGTTTGTCATCTAATGCTGCTATGCTCACGACAGATATTCAACAACTGTTGATATCACCGTGTGTATATAATTAAACACTATGGACCGTATGCAAGAACCTAACCAAGGACCAGTCTCACAGTCACAATTAGTACATCTCAAGTGTGGTGCTATACTAAATACAGGACGATACCTACCTAAACTCGAGTGGATGGGCCAGCTTAGTGAAAAGCTTTTTTTTTTTTTTTTTGGAGCTGAGGTGGTTACATTTTTGGTTATATATTATTCTACCTGGAGAAGACTTGAGAAGATCATGTAGACAGACATGGGGACAAATGAACAAGTCCTAAGAAGAGTGGGTGAGAAGAGATCCATTTTGGATGTAATTTTTTTATACAAAGCAATTTGGATTGAACACATCTTTAGGAGGATCTTTTTCACGATGTCATAGAAGGAAAGGCTGAGGGGAAAGAGGAGCTTAGGATAGGAGGAGGATTAAAATATTGGATGACTTTAAGGAAAGAAGAGCATTCTGGGAGCTGAAGGAGAAGGCAGAGGACAGGGTGCATTGGAGGTCTAAGTTAACTTATAAAAGGAATGCACCCATCATTTGGACATAACCCTAATAATAATAAATAATAATAATAATAATAATAATAATAATAAATCTACCATAAAGTGCATCAATAATCAATTTTATACCTCTAAAACAAATTCCATTTCTGAATTTGAAAAAATTATTTCTAGATATTTTTGAAACTCTACTATTATAATCTCGAACATCCTTAAAAATTCGAGATATTAAAGGATTCGAAAGTATTGTCTATGAATTATTATATTATATAATTACCTCCTGAAGTTCCACTTCCTGCCGCGGCGAAGCTTTTTGGTTGAGTGCAAACATCGAGCCATTATCAGAGACAGAAGTGTGACGTCATTGGCCTTCTCCTAGAAAAGTTGGAGTGGATACAAAAATATTATATCAAAACTAGGAAATATTGATAAATATTACTAGATGAAAAATTTGAAATCAAAGGTCAAATCAGATATAAAAGTTGAAGTTGGATTAATTGCTTAAAATACGTAACTTAAGGTGTTTCTTTAATTGGATGGTAATACAGTATTGGTTGGAAGAAAAAGTGAGTTTTATATATTTTTTAAACGGACAAAGGAACAATCTGTGCTATAGCTAGTGTTCTTAGTGTTCTTCAAACACTCGGGCTAGTGACAGTTTATTTCAACTATAGAGAGGATAGTTTGGTGTAATTGCACCAATATTAACTCAAAGAGAGAGATTTGGAAAACCACCGTCAAGGCGGCCGTGATTTGAACTCCCTTTCCCCTCGACATCCCCATCAATGCTAACGCAAGTCCTAGACTATCCGGTCACAACGCGAACAATTTT
>JBCFYV010006118.1:0-12647 GCA_039000515.1 Timema cristinae
AAAAACTTAAAATTTGGGGGATCCATCAATTTATTGCATTTTTCCTTTTTTAATTGTAGAACTTATCCAGAAAAAAATCAAAACTTTTCCCAAAAACAGAAGTTCTCCATCTGACATCTCTGGTGTGGAAAGGGGCCTTTCTCTTTTATAGAATTTATTTAATATTATTTATTTATTCTTTCAAAAATTTTTCCCTACTTTTAAATTTTTTATTTTTGTTTTACTATTTAATATATATAGCTCACAATGTCTTGGTTTTTTTATAAATTAAGGAATACTTTTTACATTTTTTTCTGTAAACATTTGGTCATTAATTTGATTTATATTAGTTTTTTTTTGAAATGTTTTTTTTTTAAAAGTAAACTATACAAAAAAAATTATTAAAGCACTTTGAATTTTAATTTTTGATTGGCTGTGATGTTAATTAGAAAAAAAATAAGCAAAATTATTTGGGGAAATGATTAAGTTATTTCCTCTCAATTACCATTTGATTAATCATTAAAATAACTTTTGTGTAAGCATAAAATGAGCTAAAAATGCCAAAATTTTATATACTATTTTATTGTTCATACTCCCTCCCCCTCACTTGCTATGTTTGTACATTGTGAACATACAACATACATAATTTTCGTAATATTTTCAATGTAAATTATAATTCACAGATATGGTTTATGCTTGATGCATTCAACATTTTATTAGTTTTCATTTGAATTTGTTTAAAATGCAGAGATTAAAGTAAAAATATGTAAGCTTAAAAGGGATAACTTAAAAAAATGTAAGAATTGAAATACTATTAAATGAGCTAGAATATTTTAAACTTACAACTGAAACATTTTCACTAAAGCTATTTATATATATTGAAATAAATAAGGATTTGAATTAAGCTCATACATTTTATAAACTGTAGAAATTAGGTGTGTGGGAAATTTACTTTTTCAATTCGAAGCAAACTTGAAACAAATATATTAAATATTCTTGAAGCCAAATCAAAGTTGGAATATTTCTTGCTATTGGTTTTTATTACATAAAAAACATTATATTGTTGCTATTTATACATAACTTTATGCATTTAAATGACTTAATTTTTTTTCTTCCAAATGGTTTGTAATATTTTTTTTTTAATATAAGTTATTATCACAACTTTTTATGTCAATTGTTTCAAAAAAATTTCCAATATGAATGTTAATTTATATGCATACAACAGCTCATAATGGGATTAATTCCCTATTAATTTAGTATTAGAGCTCTATATAATTGGATTGTCAAAGATTTTTAATTGTCAAAGCCAGAATTTTTTTCAAAGCAAAGTTGAAGCTGACATTTTCTTCATAGCCATTTTAAACTTTTGAAGCTTCGCACACCCCTGTAGAAAGGTTTTTATTGTAATTTTGTGTCCAAATCTTTGAAAAAGAATTTTCTTTGTGTTTGAGACATTACAAACAGAGGAAAGAATTCATATAGTTTGGAGAGAACATAATTAACTGTATGTTTATCATGTAACCTCCTCCAGTCATTTATTTCATGTCTTTATTGTTACCAAGCATTTCTGGTTGTGTGTGTCGCATTTGTAGTTTTTAAGATTATATTACTTAGCTTCTACTTGTTACTATTATGTAATGTTATGTTTACAAGTGTATCTTGTTTTAACTACTATTAGAGAAAAAAAAAACAGTGCCAACTTGCCTAGCACCCACAAACCATTATTTATTGTCTATTGAAAGAATGGAGTGAAAAACTGTGGAAACAGATTGGGGAGGGTTATCTTTTAGGTCAAGATCAATTACCCATAATTGCTATATTTATAATGTAAGAATTCCTATAACATTCATAAATTGTAAACTTTGTTTTTAATAACATTATTAATGTCTTTGATAATGTATTCTTCTTTTATTTTATTTTAATCTAAATTTAAGTGCAAGAAAACATATTTTTTAAGATTATTTAATATATAAGATGTTGGGGCTGAAAAAAAAATTATTTATATAAACAATGGGAAAAAAACTTTTAAAATATTCCACTATGTATGTTGAGACTGTTCCTTAATAAATTAAAGGATGTTTTTTCTTACAAAATTGTATTTGCAATTTATTCTTTTTAAAATTTTAATTCCTTTATATTTTTCTAGTTTTTATCTTAACTCTTAATAGTTGTTTACACCATCAATGATTTGTTGGACAACTTAAACTAATTGGGTATTTTATGACTAAACCATTATATTAATGGTTATATTAGGTAAATAAGAGATGTCATCAGTGGGGAGTTTATTCACATACACCCTCTACACAACTTTTTGTTTGGGGCTATTTAAGGAGTTTTTTTATAACTCAACAATAAACTATTTAGCAGACATAATACAGCAAGTTGAAGACTTCTGTTAGACAATTTTAATTATAGCATACATTTTTCAAAGAGCACACAACATTCTAATTCGAAGATATGAAATGTGCGTGGAAATGGAAGAGTGATTCCATGTCATTTCATCCAATATTCAAAGGAAATGTAATTCACATTTTTAGATTTTGATGATTTTATGATCATATATTAAATTTTAATCCAACCAATAGTTTTAAATATAACATTCTCACCCTACACCTAAAAGTTAGAGGACACACATAGCCTAAAAGGGGGTGGACGGAATCTAAACACTTTAATAAAACAAAGAAATAGAAACAAATGCAATTATAAATAAATATTTAATTTATTTATTCAAGGTAAGGCTGAAAAATACATGGTCTCACAAGGCAAACTGAAAGAGTGTTGAAAAACATAAAGATGGAAGAGACTGCACTTGCACAATACATTTGAGAATATATTTCACAATCTCAAAGTAAATTATTTAATTATAAGAATTAGTCAGGAAAAGACCCAAATAACAATAAAAAATCAATAATATAATAGTAAAGAACTTAAAGAGACTCTTTTAAAAGGTAAAACAACGCGCCTAAGAATCGTCATTGTGAATTCAGACTAAACAAATTTAAATTTTAAGATTAACTTTTAGTTTGAATACCCAATCTGATATTTATAAAAAAAAGTTTAAACCATTATATATTTGAAACCTTACTATACTAATAAAGAGCTTAAAAAGCCTCTTTTAAACCATTAATAACAAGCTTGAATCACCATTGTGATTTCAGACTAAACAAATTTAAATTGTATGATTTAAACTTAAAATTAAAATACCAATTTGATATATATAAATTACACAAATATTTGAGTGTTCCCGACATAACCCAAACTTCTGTGGGACTGTTACTTCCACTACCTTTAAAGAATTTGACAAAAATTGCTACATTTTAATATTTAATATTAAAATAAAAATCAAAGAATTGTTACGTTATAAAATACTTGTAATTTCTGACCAAACAAATTTGGTGGATTTTAAAGTCAAAACCTTACTAACCAACAAAAATAAGTTACTTTAATATTTACTCCGAAGAAGATACCTCTACAAAAATAACCTATAAAGGAAGCATTATCAGATTAAAGAATTTAAACAATTATTAATAACCACACGAGCAATAAAAAGTAATATTCAAATTCAATTTTTCAAGCCAGAAAAAGAATTTTTAAAAATGTGGCTACCCATAATTTTCAAGAAATTACAAAGATACTAGCGCCCCAAACGGCAATAGGAAACATTAAGTGTTTCATAACAGAATTTACTTTAAAAAATAAAACCTTTAGCGAAAAAATTCCAGATGCCTACACTAACTGATTTCAACTACATAATAAACCTAAGGGTTCAAGATAATCAAACCCATAATTGTAATATAAAGTTTATATAATCAATAAAATATATATATATTTTATAGCCTATCCTAATGTTCTAGTCCTGAATAGAGTTTCTCGTAGAAGTGTCGGATGTAATAATCAACCATATTTTCGGGGTTTCCCTCGTGATTATAGGTCTAGTTGATGGGTAAGAGAAGGTGGGAGTTACTTATTATTTTTATTATTATTAGTAGTATAATGTCACACGCCAAGCAGCTGGTGGATAGGCTACATCTCATTAGTCACGTCCGCCAGTCTCTTGTCTTGGTTTCTTGTAGTTCCACTTGACTTGTTCCCAAGACACGTACACCAGACACATGGTGAACGGCTGAAAGACTCTAACTACGTACATTTGGTCACGTACACCAGACAGGTGGTTTAGTTTCAGTTCAAGAATATGAGTGGTCCTCCTGTAGCTCAGCCAGGCCAATCAGAGCATTTCTGGACTTCTTTATTGGGACATGTTATTGCTGCTACATTCAAGCTTGTTAGGATTTCTCTTCCCTTCAGGATTTGATGCAAACCGGTTGTGCTAGGCCAGAGGATACAATGTGTGAGTACAGCACATATATTATATATAGTAAGATTGTGATATTTAATAATGCTGGATGTATATGAGTATAAGTTTTATTTTGGGTTGGGTAGTATTTTTAATTATACTAGCTAGTCTTGCTAGTATTTATATTGCAGGATGTCTGTGTGTATAGACTTATTTGGGGCGGGGTAGTAACATTGTTGATATTAGCAGTACAAGCTAATGTGACCTAAAGATATAGAGGCCCAAATATAACCTAAATACATCTGAAAAGCTTCCATGACAACAGAGTGCAAAGTTGAACAACATGATATAAAATATTTTATATCTCTAAAAACTAGAAGAAATAAATCAATGATTTATTTATTATATATATACACACACACCCACATATATACATACACTTTTATTTTCAAATAAATTGTTTTGAATAATATATTGTGGTGTGGATTTGTACAAAATATGATTTTAAAAAATACACTTAAAATAAGAATTCACGTGAAATTTCCAATAAAAATATGATTAATATAAATTACTGTAATCAAAGAAGCACAGGTGAAACCACACCAATTCTTTTTAGCAACATTCTTAGATGCTTATCTGTATGTACACAAAAAAAATTTTTGGCTTTCTGTGCTAAAAATATATAAATCCTTGACAATGAAAATTTAGACAAAACTTTACTAAGGTAAACTCCCTAACGCAACTCAATATGTTTGTCTTTCTTTTTGCTTACTGAGGAAGGTTGAGTAAACAATTTTGGGATGATTTCTTTCCTGAATGCATTAACAAAGCAGATCATGAGTCACCATAATGTCAGAATATTGTAAATTGCGCCTAAAATACCCAGGCTGTACTTTGTTTCACTCTGGTGTGGTAATCTTGTTAACTAAAGCAACTCAAGAGAATCTTTTTTTTTTGTGAATAATAAAATCTCTAGTCACTACATATCATCTTGAATCCATAAACTCAGCAATAATGTGAAAACAGGTTTTCCCAAATTTTTAAACCATTCCAACACTATACAAAATGTCTTTTATAGAACCTCTAAGAATAAACTAACCTTATAACCTCTTTTCTGTGGCCGCTGCAATGGTCTGAGGCTTTTGCTCTCGTGTTAATACAACTGTGGATGACAGGGGATGATTGGGGGTTTTTGAATTCCAGTTGGGTGTCCTAGAGAGTGGTTTTTCAAAAAATGTTTTTTCCACTCTCTCGCCACATAACTGCAGGTAAACTTCGTTTTTAATAAGTACTGCATCTTATTAGATGTTCAAAGTTATATTCTATGGACTAATTACACTATAGTTTAGGGGGTTAGGAAGGTTTAATTTGTTAATTTATTCGTCACTTCTTCTACCTGATAGGAGAAGCGGTGATAGACTTCCCCTAAATTCAACCTTCCTCATCCTAACTCATTAGCGTGATTAGTACATATGCATATAACCTGAACAGGTAGGAAGACCGCAGTGTAGTAGTAGAATTTTTTTCATTACAAAAGATCAATCTGCACAGTATACTTGTTAGGCTCAAACTTCCAGACCCAGCTATTTCTTTTTTAGCACCTGTTCGAGTTATACACCTCTGTACTAATTACACTTATTTGTTAAGGATTAGAAAGGTTGAATTAATGAGGTAGTGTACCAGTGTTTACATGGAGGGAGAGTGTCAAAACCATTAAGGAAAATCACTTTCAGTATACCTGACCAGGATCCAATTTAATGCGAAATTTAGTACCTTAGATCATTATACCACCAAAAACGGGTCAGACTCATTTATTACTATTTAATCTGAACCCTTTCTCTGCCCCCCCCCCCCCAAAAAAAAAAGAAAAAAAGAAGAAGAATACATAGCCCAACAAATTTGTTCTCCAGCAAAGTAATTAAAATAAATACCCCATAAAAATCCAACATACATGTGATTCTGAAGACATAATCTACCAACTGGAATGCAACTAGTAACTAGATCCTTACATTTACAGGGTTTCCACAAAATTTTACATTGAAATTCCCTGACATTTCCATGTTTTCCAGACAAAAATATATTAGTTCCAACAACTCAATATATTGTGGCAGGAATAAGAAAGGTAGCTTAGAAAAAAACCCACACCCATCTGTACAGAGAGAGAATGGATAAACAACCCCAAGTGCACCTAACTGGGATTCAAACTTCAAACTTCCTGTATTACATGCAATGCAAGTAGTCCATGCCCCCAACTTCGTATTAATAATAACCATGCTTAAAGATAAAAAAAAAACTTATAGGGAAATGGGCCCTATCATAAATAAATAAATAAATTTATTTTTTACCCGTTTATTTGAAGCTTATTTTTTGGAGTATGTATGCACTGCTTTTCACATTTACACAAAATTTTATTTCTAGTATTAAATGTGGATGGTTGAGAGTCAATCTTGTTACTTAATGTCAGTTAATAATTATTATTTTACAGTTAAAAAAGAAAAGTTTACTAAATAACACAATTAGGTTGTGGCAAATGTGCGTTTTGCCTTCCAGTAGCTCTAATTCTTTTTGAGCCTCTTCAAATATTTTTCTTACTTAATTGGTAAGTTTTTTTAAACAAATTACAGCCTTATTCTTTTCTCTATTTGCTTCTCGTTCTAAATCTATCAATATTTGTTTATCAAGTGCTTCCACAAAAAAACCCATGAGCATTTCTAGCTGCCTATATTTATTTTTTTGGTTAATTTCCACTTGGTCCAGACCCCCAGCTGCTTGCACTGTAACCCACAACCACCTTTGAGAAACCAATGATTGATGGCTCTGGTTCTTTATGAGGCGCTTAATGCAAAAATTCCAATGATTTGACAATTACAGATGGATCACAAAATTTAATGGATTTGGTCAATTTATTTTTACAAGAAACTTGTTCAGTAATTTGGAACAGCTCTCTCTACCTTTCGCAGTGCATAATGAGTTGCATAGCTCAAGTCAACTGTTTCTGCCCCAATATAATTTTTTGTTAAAGAACATGTATTTAGGGTAGTTTCTTTCAAAATAAACCACTTCATAACTGAATTAATGATGGCAGTAAGTTCAGTATAAAGGAAACAAGATGAACCTTATCAAGGCCAAAGGAATTATTTAATCATTTATCGCTAAGTTTGATATTCACAAGGTAAATATTGGCCGTAAAGAGCTGATTCAGTTTCCGACCCTTAAAAAGTACTCAGTGTCAGATAACGAGACTCCTGAACTCCAGAAGACAAAATCTTAATTTTAAACTGATCACCTTGACCAGTTAAAACTGACATGGATTCAAGATTTTTAAGATATGACCATGTTACAAATCCTGGATTGGATTCTAGATCCATTCTCGTTTGAAGCTGTGGATAAGCTTGATAACTCTTTGCAGACAGAGTTTCTAGATCTGAAGTATTACTGTGAGTGAAAATAATTTTCAAGCAGAGCGGTTACGAGCTAGTCTGGGTGAAGCTTATGGACACTTATCCACAACTGTGGGGAAAAACTGAACCACTTCCCATCTCGTTCCCGTCAATATATTTAATTGAAAAAGGATTTAGTTCTGTTGTCCAGCTCCTCACAAAAACAAAGAAATAAGTTGGACATTTGCCTCAAAGGAGACTTGCTCCTGAACTTGACGAACATAAAGCTAGATATTCAAGCTTTAACTGAAAACCACCAAGTACAAGGAAGCCATTGAAAAGGTAAAATAAAACAAAAACAAAGTTTTCAAACTTTCATTTATTTTTTTAAATTTTAACTGTCAACTTTCTTAATTTTTCCAGATTCAAATTTAAAAATGAAAACGTGTACTCCTGTTTTTTAAATGTACGTCAATGATCTTAGTTAATTATTTCACTTCTTTGTTCTTAAAAAACAATCTGTAAATAATGTACATTATAATTTTTTTCTATTTTATTTAAGAGTGACCGGATAAAACTGCTTTGGTTGTTTTTATATACGGTAGTACAATTGTTTAAAAATAATAAAACTGCTTTATTATTTACACTTTATTTCAAATTAAAATTAGGCATACAATGAAATGAAAAGGGGGCGATGGTGTTAGTCAACCTCCAAAAGGGGAGAGGGGACCACAAAGGTTTGGGAACCCCACTGGTTTAGAGCATATCGGGGCGGAGCTTTCCATCAAAAGAAAAAACATCGATGGAAAGGGAAAGAGAAGATAGTTGCACTGGTTTGTTGGGGAAAATTGGCACTTTGTTGTCCATCAGTCACCCAGCGAGGATGGGGTTGGAACGCTGTAAGCCTACCGTTAGTTGCCGCACACCTCTTTTCTCCTAGCTACCAAACTTTTGGCCTAAGAAATTATTTTTTTCTGTGTACACTGAGGAGTTGAAGCTGAAGTATGCGTTGACAATTGGTAGGTTTAAATTATTTTATGCCTTAAATTTTTGAATTAAACGTTTTTGTATTGTAAATATAAAAGTTTTTAGTTATTGAATCTTTTTTTTTCTACCACTTTTAAATATGGATACATTATTTTTAAACCATAAAAGTTTTCCGAATTCACTTTAGTAATCAAATCGTGTTTCTTTGAATAAATAAATTTACACATAACTTAGATAACATTTGATATTACAGTTAGGCTACATACATAATTTATTCAAATCTATTTGGTAAATGTTGTCACAAACTATATTACTATACTATATGACAAAGTTTGTACAATTGTATATGTGCAATATGAAAATAATAACTATGATGAATTTGTATTAGGTTAGGTTACATTTGGGTTTTGATATTACAGGGGGGTTTAAGGTTAAAATATTTTGGAGTGCCCTGATGGTCTATTTTTGCTGTTGGAGACACTGACTAAGATGCACGATCCAACCACTGCACCAATCACGAAAGGCGCTGCAGTAGTGCGAGCATTCAAGAGTTAGCCAATCACATAGCTTTCACTTTAAATAGTTGTTCTTTTTCCGTCAACAAATCGCCCGTGCCCGTTTTTTGTGCTCACACTAACCCTTTTTTTTTTTAACTAGCCCACTAAGTGAAATTTGTAGATTCTATGTTCGTCTCGGACGTTTAATTTTTGTGTTATTCGGCATTAACCTTTGCTAACAGGTTATGGGCCCAGTACTCGTCGCGATAATTTTCGTGGGGACCAATCGAAGATCGCAAAGTATGTGACTCTAAAAAGCACTGCGCTATAACTGAGTTTAGAAAAAACTCGTTTAGTATGCTGCGAAGATGAACGCAACCGGCGTAAATTTCGAATTTTTTAAATAAAGAGAATTATGAAACATGGAAGCTACAGATGCGTGCATTTTCTCATAAAAAATGATGCATGAGGCTATGTAGAGGAACAATCGTTAAGCCAGAAGGGGCTGTAGCCGAGCCAGCGGCGATTGAAGCCGAATAACGGCGGAGAGAACCCAACCCCTGAAAGCACAATCTGACATAGTGCTCGCCTTTGAACCCGTCGGAAATATAACAGACTAAGGGCTGAAAAAATTAGAGGGAATATACCAGTCCAAAAGGGCCGGAACGGAACGCTGCTTTGTTGAATAACTTAAAGGTCCTTGAAATTACAAGATGGCGGCGACATGCCATGAAATCTCGCTTTTTTTACGACACAGTGGAAAAGGTTGGCAGAACCCTTTAAGTTGACATTAATCAAGAATCGCTGGCAGTCATGTTTTTTGCGCAGCCCCACCGGAGAGTTACGAAAACTTTTTTGCGCCATGTCGTCACGTGACGTATTACCACCTTTGGAGATGCTTCGAATCAAAGTTACGGAGGAATTCGACGTGCGTATGGAAACGAAACCCGGAAAAATAAACGCAAAACGCGATGTACACGGGAAAGTCGGCCGGGCGAAAAAAGCACAGATGGAAAAATTGGCAAAGACATAGTGCAAAAAAATACCCCAAAATGAAGTGTTTTTTAAATGCAATGAAATCGGACACCGGGCGAAACTCTGCAAAGACAATGAAAACGAACAAACATTCGCGAAAAACGTCAAAGCGTAAGCCTAACCTCGAGGACATGTCCAAAATTGCATTTTAAATAAGAAATAATCGGGTCGTGTTAGCTTTTGTTTCGACAGTGGATGCACGCCACATGTGTGTAGATTGATCGTTTGCAGAGATCAAATCGGAACTTCGTCACGGGAAATCTAAATCTCGCTAACGGAACTTGCCCAAAATATTTAAGGAATCGGTACCGTGTCATTCGGGAGGGGGGGGACGGTAATCAAAAATGATCGAATTCAAAGACACATTGTATGACCGGCCTACGGCAACCTCATTTCGGGCAAGAAAATACTGACAAAGGACACAAAAAGGGAATTTTTTGTGAACAAAGGGCGGGGCAACGGTGCTGGGACACGTGGCATCGGGGAGATCCGGCCGATGTATTAAAAACCAAGGCTTTGACGAAATTTTGGGACCCAAAAGATGAAATGGGGAAATTGACTTCTAAAGGTGGTAATAAGTTACAAATAGGGGGATTTCAACTTCAACAACTTAATTCTTTCCCTTATCCACCTGGAATGCAGAAAGAAAGCATATTCTTGTCCACAAGGGGCCCCCCCTTTTTGTAATCACACTTTTTTTTTCTCCTGAACATTGAGAAAAGCAACTCTTCTTTTTTTTAACCCCCCAAACCATACTTGAATTCCCTTAAAAACTTATCTTATTTTTTTTTCACTAAAACCCCGCACAGGAGGTTGTATCTTTTTTATTTTAAAATCTTTCCAAAAAAAAAAAGCTTGCAAGTGTTTGCCTGTCTCTACTTTTTCCCTTAAGTCACCCACTTTGCTCTGTATGATTTTTTTTTTATTTTATATTTGTCTACTTCTAATTTCAATAAAAAATGAAAATATAAACACATGCAACCCCACACATGATTATAGTTTTAGAACTATTGGTTTTAAAAAAAATATTTTGAACAAAAATTTCTTATTTTAATAGATCTACAATTTTTTAAAACTAAAAGCCATTTTTTGAAACTTTAAAAAGTTATGGAGATATAATAAAAAAAAGCAAATTTTACACTTATGTAAAGTACCTACCCTTAAAGTCAATTTTTCTGGAAAAATATTAACTGCTTTTTTGTTTGTAATGGTTAAACAATCGTTAGAGATGATTTCAAGAAAATCAATTTTTTCTCTTTTGGCCTTTTAAGTAAACCACAATTAATTTTAAGATTATATATCTATCCCAAAATTTCTTGGGGTAATCCTATGAAAACTCTAGGTTAGACACCAAAATTAGCACCGTGTCTTACTAAACCCCTTCAGGTTATATGCTTAAGTACTAATTACACTAATGGAATAGGGAAAAAGGGAAGGTTTTAAATTTGAGGAAGTGAACCTGATTTGCATGGAGGTGGAGTGGAAAACCATTTAGGAAAAACCAACCCCCAGTTCACCCGACCTAGATTCCCAAACTCGATCTCCCCCGTCCTCAGCAGTCGAGCTAAACACGACAACGCGTTAGCCAACTACGCCACCGAGGCGGGTTGTATACATATACATTACCCAGATTTCAGAGAGTGGGGGAGGTCAACCCCCCCCTCCCCCAGGTCGCTTCCCCTTTAAAAGATATTTTAATTATAAACAGATTTATTTTGCTATGAATGGTAAATAATGAACTTACCTCAACAATGAACAGTTTCTTCCCCTTGTTTTTAAAATTTTTTTTCTTTCACTTGTCTGTGAGGTTTCTTTTCTGTTGTCCCATGCTAATATTAACATTCTTTTTTATATTATTATATTTTAAGAACAGCTTGACAATGCTAGGATACTTGTCGTTCATGTGTTTTTTTGAAAAAGTTAATAAAAATAAACGGTTGTAAAGTGCATAACAAACATACAGTAGCCCATGGCTTCTTTGGTGCTGACTGACAGCTCACAGTTGACAGCTAAACGCTTTGAAACGTTACCAACCAAAATATGTCCCCCTACGCCAAACCATATTATCTTCAAAAACATGTGTTTACAGCTCCAACTTTTGACGGTCAAAATTAGGTATATACCTAAAATGTTGACTGTCAGAAGTTAGCTGTGAGCTGTCATCAGCACCAAATAAGTCATGGGCTACTGTAGAATGTTACACTCACAGAATTTTATTTGTACAACTATTTATAGAAAGAGTTTGATTGTTTTTCAAGCGCCCACCAAAAGCTTTTACACCAGGTTTTGGGAAATAGTCAAACAAATTGGAAGAGGGAAGGGTAAGAAGCCAGAGAAAGATTAACCTGGCTCATCACCCCCCCTCTGTCTTCTATCTTTCCCCCCTCTTCCCACAGACTTAAAAGATTTAAAAGGCTTTTTTGGCCGTAAAGATAGCGTTATTTGTACAGGGAAAATATTTTCCAGCACTCTCCC
>JBCFYV010006119.1:0-13233 GCA_039000515.1 Timema cristinae
TTGAGGGTCCATTTACAAACGTATACAAGCTTGAAAAAGCTATGAATTTTTAAAATCTCTTTTACCGTTAATTTTATATGCCACTAGCCAAATGCTAAATAATTATTATTTTAATATTCGGCTGCAAGAATTGGGCTGCAAGATACATTATTTAGTAATTAATTGTGTAATAATAGATTTGTCAACATTTCAAATAACGGATTAATATTGGTAGGCCTACATTCAACGGTATCTGAGAACAAAGGGCGTTTCTTGGAATGAAACGAGTAAGAGGATCTCAGAAAAAGAGTGAAATATTGTTGTTTATTAACTTTTAAGATTATAATTGAGGAATATACACACTAGTTCCCCCTCCTCAGTAAATATAATTTATAATTATATAAAAACGATATTGATTATTGACATATTACATTAACTTTCTAGTGAGATCCCATTAGGGAAATTAGCTTTCTACGTCCTTGTTATTTGCCAGTGATGAAGTTAGAGCGAGCGAATGGAAATAAACAGATTTTAAAAGCGTGTACTTCTTTATTGATAGCTTAACAAGCCAACAACGTGAAGGTGTGAGTGTTTATGGAAGAATCTATAGTCGATAAATTTCTCCCCGCGATAAATATTCATCCGGCCGATAGAACGTGCACAGTACGATGCTATAATTACAGTCACAAAAGACCGGCTGAGTAATTAATGCACGGGAAATTGGTTCAGGGTGCTCTGATTGAAAATAAAAAAACAAGAGATGAGGGTCTAGTAAAAATGACCGTGTATTTTTTTAATACCCCACACGAACGATGAAACCACCTCCATTCTGCTGAAAAAAAAAAGAAGAGATAAATTGACTGCAAAGCTTGGGAAGTAAATTGCGATACGACCACGAAATTACAACAAAAATGATTAGTTAAAAATACCGTTTTAACATAGATTGATACAGTCTTTTTTTAGGTATATTCACATTTGAGAGTAGTTGACACTTTCAGTACAAGCCCGGGTGGGAACGCTGATAAAAATAGTCACTCAAGTTTAGTCTTATTTACCAGTAACAAGCAGGTCAAGATTAGAATCCTTGTTAGGTGTCCAGAGGTGTTTTATTTCTAGATGGTTTTCCTACTCTTGTTTCTTGATTTCTTCAGTTATTTATTTCTCATCCCTAGTAAATATCCGGTTAGAAAGACGTGAAGTTAAAAAAAAACTTAGTGAAATTTTCATGAATTACGCTAATGGGATAGGGATAAGAAAGATAGAATTTAAGAGGGAATTTACAAGCATTTGAGAGGAATGGAAAGTTGAAACCAATGAAGAAAAAAAAAATCTTGGTACAAACAACTGGGATTCGAACTCAGATCTCACCATTACCAGTAATTCAGTTCAATACGAGTGGAGCGTTAGACTATGCGTTCACAGATGCGGGTTGTAGCATAAATGTTTAAACTATTATTGCTTCCATCTAGTAATAATAGATCCAGAGCAGCCCGGTCCGAGCCCCCTTAAAGCAGACCTTTATCACGAACGGCCTTATTTTATCATCGCCCGCAGCTCTTGCGTGCAAACAGGCGGCAAAAATAACACCCAGCGTGGATGTCTGTCCCCACGCTGTTTGTTTGCCTTTCTTCTTTACAAGCGTGTAATTTCACGTGTGTGTGCTCTACAAGGTTGACAACATGTGACACACAATGGCATGGACGTATAGTCAAATTTTCATAAGCAGAGCCTTTTATAAAATATACACTTTCTTTTGTGATCAAAATTGATAATATTCTTACCATACAATCAATGTTATTTTAGGTATTGATAATGTTTATCAAAAATAACAGCTGCAGATAATATGTCTTGACGTATGAATACGTGAAAAGTAATAATAATAATAATAATAATAATAATAATAATAATATTTAGCACCGCGTCTTACTACCCGTTCGGTTTATACGTTTTAAGTACTAATTAGGCCTACGCTAATCTATTAGGAATTGGAAAGGGTGAATTAGAGGAAGTGAACCCACATTAGCGTGGAGGGAGAGTGGAAAACCATTTAGGAAAAGTCACCCCCAGTTCACCCGACCGAGATTCGAACCTCGATCTCCCCATCCTCAGCAGTTGAGCTCAACACGACTAGCGCGTTAGCCAACTACGCCACCGAGGCGGGTTACGTGAAAATAAGAGCTAATAATATTTCTAGCAGTCAGATTAGACCCTTCCTTTATCATAACTGTTCAAAACACAAACCTTAACTCAGGTCCATCTCATCTTGACAAGCACCCAGAATTAAACATAATTAGACATAAAAAAACGAACAGCTCAAGATACCAACAGCTATGAAACAACACACCCAGTTTTAGAGTCTAGAAATCTTATAATTAGATGACAGGACGAATTTATAAATAAATAATACATATTTTCCTCAGTTCTACTGAGTATAGAACCAAGGTCCTCCGGATAGAGTAGGGACCGATTACATTAAACACTAAACAACCAATATTGACACGAAAACAAGCCTCACAATAATGTTGTCATAACCAAGCTTAGAAGTTATTTTGGGTGTCGAACCTTTTGGAACAAGTCAGTCCGGCTAAGTAGGGGCTTATTACACGGATTAACAACAGACGTTAATGCACTGCTTAGTAGTCCTATAAAACACACCATTCCTCCCCCCCTTTCCACCGAACCCCCCAAAAAACGAACGAAACAACTTGTTCTTCTTCCTTTTAGGACCGATAGTTTGGTCGACGTGTCTTCATTAGATAAGGGGGTGGTCGAAAGTTGATCCTCTAAAAAAGAATGGTGGATCACTATGCAGTCTCATTAAACTTATTTTGATTATTAAGGTGCTATAAAAGTGAACGCGAGCTTAAAGTCTGTATTTTGGCAGATTTTTGGGGGGGTCAAATAAATACAGTATACCTTCAGCAGATATACATTTAGTGTGATTTTCTACACATGGTAGTTAATCTACACAGTCCATAACTATTTGTGTTTACCGTTTCAGCGGCCGAACAGTCTAAGGCGTCATTTTTGTGTTAGACTGTTCTGTAGATGACGGGGAGATTGGGGTTCAAATTTCACTCGGTCTACTGAGGGTTGTTTTTCTAAAAAGGCTTCTTACTTTTCTTCCACGCAAATGCGGGTAGATTAGGGCTACTTTTAAAATGCTTCCTTCCCCATGCTTATTTTATTAGAGTAACTATAATTTATTATGTGTATAGCATGGAAAGGTAGTAAGACGGGGATAAAACAACAAAAAATTACCAAGAGATTTCATGACATTTGACCAGAAAAAACTTAAATAAGGAAAAAGCATTGTGGTTAAATTACAATATTATGTCCATGAAATACATTTAAAAACGTCGGAGACTACTGTGCGTAGAAAATTAAATTAAATCTATCTACTGAAGAAATATTTTATTTATGTTGACTATCGCATGTTTTTTGATATAAAAACCTTGAAAATACGGACAGTAACTCGCGTTCCCTTATACCCTAACTTAAGTGGTATTTGTTACTTTAACTTTAAAAAGCTTAAATCGACTCATTTCAGTTAGTATTTCAGAAATGAAATAAAATTTAAGAATGAAAGAATGATAAAACAAACATAGTTATTGAATATTCTATAGGTTTGTCGCTGAAAACTAATACTAACAATAATAATATAATTCAAATGCACTTTCTGAACACAAAGTATAAAGTAATAACCAGTAATCACTTTACAAACACCTGCTTCAGTGAAAATGCAGAACACGTGACTTGACGTATGCATACGTGAAAATAAATCTGGTAGCTTTTATACCTGTCAGGTAAGGAAAGCCATTCCTACAAAATTGGACTGTTTCACTCACTTATTAATATTCCAACGATTTTTTTTTTTATGAAATATAAGTTAGAAGTTTCTTATTTGTTCTCACTCAATTGTTACTACCCGCATCGGCGGGTACGCAGGCTAATGTATCAATCTAGTTTGGTCTGGTTTTCTGGTGAAGGGTAGCACGGGGTTTGAATCCCGGTCGGGTGTGCTGAAGTTTTTTTTCCTCCCTAAATTATTTTCCATTCTCCATACAGGAACATCCACGAAAATTACCTCTAAATTCTTCCTTCCTCATCTCTCAAACATTTTGTATGAATATTAGTATATCCCTGACGGCTAGTAAGACGCAGTGAAAAAAAAAGTATTATTTAGATGTAATGGAAGTTAGACATTGTTTGCTATTTCCTGATGACGTTTTGGTGGAATTGTATGATAGTGAGAAATTTCTTGATATTTCCTAATGAAGACTTTGTAGGACGCTATGGTAGTGAACAATTTATTGGTATTTTCCAATGAAGACTTGGTGGGACGCTGTGGTAGTAAGCAATTGGTATTTCCCAATGGAGACTTGGTTGGATGCTATGGTAGTGACCAGTTTCTTGATATTTACCAATGAAGACTTGGAAGACGCCATGGCAATGAGCAGTTTCTTGACGCAATGGTAGTGAGCAGTTTCTTGATATTTACAAATGATGACTTGGTTGGACGCTATGGTAGTGAGCAGTTTCTTAATATTTACCAATGCAGACTTGGTGGGACGCTATGGTAGTGAGCACATGGTATTTTCCAATGGAGACTTGGTTGGATGCTATGGTAGTGAGCAGTGTCTTGATATTTACCAATGAAGACTTGGTTGGATGCTATGATAGTGAACAGTTTCTTGATATTTACCAATGAAGACTTGGAAGACGCCATGGTAATGAGCAGTTTCTTGACGCTATGGTAGTGAGCAGTTTCTTGATATTTACCAATGAAGACTTGGTGGGACGCTATGGTAGTGAGCACATGGTATTTTCCAATGGAGACTTGGTTGGATGCTATGGTAGTGAGCAGTGTCTTGATATTTACCAATGAAGACTTGGGAGACGTCATGGTAGTGAGCAGTTTCCTTGCTTATTTCCTAACGCAGGCTTAGTTGGGTCACCAAGGGGCGTAACTACAGGCTGCTGAGTGGATCTTCACAATATGTAGAGGCACCACCCTGTTTATCCTTCACATCCGGCGTCCGGCCCACTTTTATGACAAAGCTGTCATCCATAGTGAAGATCGCCTTCAATAATATTAAGGAACCTATGACTTTTATCAAAACAAGGAGCTATCAATTAAACTTGGGCGTAATTTGGTGGAAGAATTACTAATAATTTTCAGATGTTTAAGTACAAACTTATGCGCGAATTGATATAAACCAATGCACACATTTTTTCCATAGCCTGCAACCAAACCACGGCCTCTTAAGTTACTAAAAGTGCTAGAAATAATAAAAAATACTCCTACCAAAACTAGATTAGGTTTTAACAAACTATTCGTGCCAGGCCATTACCAAGTTTAATGTTTTCAAGCGTAATTATTTTAATTTAATGTTAATATTTATTTTGTTTCTTCATTGCTATTTTGAGAATCTTATATCAATAATTATTTCTTAAATCAAATACTAATTTTTGGCACCAATTCTCTACACCAGTTTCTTTATTTATATGAGGTTGTGGCTTTTAAGGTCATTCGACAAAAACTATTTTAACAAGTGTAAAATTTATAATCTATAAAATAGTTATTAAATGATTTCAAATCATTGCAGTTCACGAGCTATAGTAGGTAAAACTTTATCTTTGATACTTTCCATGGTGTACACAATGAAATATTAATAATATATTATATACTTATTTTTATGTATTGGCAGTTTAAAATGGTTAAAATTACATAATTTTTTAATCATGTATAAATACTGTAACCCTACCTTTTATATCCCGATAGTTTTATTTTATCTTATTTTATAGTATACAATGCCGTTATTTAGACTTTATTTTAACTTAAATCCACTCGTTAGTTTTATTAAGGTGTCTGAATTGATCATTGCATACATAGATTTAAAATGTTTATTTCATGAAATTTCTTGTTTCGACTGTATCGATTGTAGAGACAACGCCAAATAGCAGAACATAATATACCAGGCCTAAACAAAGGGTCAGATAATCCCATCTAATGACACACCCAGGTAAAGCTGACGCCGGCGTCCTTAAGGGGTTGGTGTTGCTGAAACGGTCTTTGTGAGTGCTACTTGATATCCTTTACAGGATAGATCCCCGCATACGTTAAGTTTCCTGCCAAGGTTTTATAAACTCAAAATATCTCGGTAATTCTCACCGTCGTAGGACCTTAACAAACAGATTAAGGTGGTATGGAGATGGTTTTGAGAAAAGGTCAGTGTTTTTGCAGTTTTTATGGTAAAAAACTTTTTGGCCAAAATAAATAAAATATTGATACAGTACAAACATAGAGTTTAATTTTCTTCAAATGTTGTTATTAACAGTTATTGAACATCTTTAATGATCATGGTGGCATTATCTAACAAACTTTTTAAATGAAGAGAAAAAGTTGTCATTAAATTCCAGGACATCCTTGAAAGATATTAAAGAACTCTTTGAGGTCACCATGTGAAGAAATTTAAATTTTATGTTTGTACAGGAGCAATATTTGATTTATTTTGGCCCAATATTTTTGCCAGAAAAACTGCAAAAGCTTTGGCTTTTTCTCTCGTTCCCTACCATCCCACCTTAAGAACCGGTAATATGAAGATCATTCAAATGAATACAGTTCTCCCCATTACTTTAAATCATTATGATCCTCAATACCCCCTCAAACTTAAAAAAATGTTTCTTATTTGATGAACTGCAATAAAATGTTTACTCCCCCCGTATGAAACAGCACAAAAAATTAAATTGTGATGTATCGTAAATATTAATACCATCCAAACGATACATTGCGATGTCAAAGCCTTAAATGGCTTAAACCTAGTCCCAACTTTTTATACAAATACATTTCACAGACTACTAACTTTACCCAGGCAAAACTGAGCACCTGCTGCTAGTAATCAAATAAACCGCTACAATAAATGTGGCCAAACAGGTCCTTCTCAGCAAAGTTGAATAGTAGCAGCACATTCTGAACATTGAAAAATAACACATGGACACAGGAATCGAACCCAGGACCTTTGGCTTAGCACGCCAATGCTCTAACCACTGAGCTATCCAGAAATCGTCCCATGCCTAGGGTCATACTTCACTCATATTTTTAAGGCAGAGTCTATGACCCTGGGCACGGGACGATTCTTGGATTATTGGTTAGAGCATTGGCACAACTCTAGTACATATACAACATCCAGTCCTCAGCCGTTAATTCCCCACTGTGAAAGGGTAAACCCACATTTAACTAAGGATAAAGCTTTCGGACATGCCAGGAATCTATCCCGGGACTCAACTTAGTAAACAAACACGCTACTGACTCGACTAAGGTGTCGGACAATCACAACCAAACAACTACGCATACTAGAATGGAACGCGAACGAAACGTACTCCTACAAACAAAATAGTTCTAAGAACTGCTTGAAATAATGCAATCATTTATCAATCATTTACCTGCTTCGGTGGCCGAATGGTCTAGGCATCACTCCCTTGTTAGAATAGCCTGCTGTTTATGACGGGGAGATCAAGGTTTGAGTCCCACTCAGGGTGTCTTTTCCTGAATGATTTCCCACTCTCCTTCCAAGCAAATGCACGTAGATTACCTCTAAAATGCTTCCTTCCTCATATTTACCCCATTTGAGTAATTATAATATATGCGTATAATCTAAACAGGTGATAAAACCTATTAACGCTGTTGAAATTTTGTAAACGATTTTAAACTTTTCATGGTTACAAAATAATGTTTCGAGTAAGTAGGTGGTAAAACTACCCACATAAGCTAAAAACTCCATATCTGTGCGTTTAGTTATTCAGTTCGCTTTGTTTATATATGTAAAGGCCCATTATTTTATCTTGCAATTAAATCTTCAAACTCACAATTAGTATAACAGTTTTTATTGGGTGAAATTCCTTAGTTTTTTCGTGTTTTTTTCCAGACACATAAATGTCCTTGTATTTTAACGGTTGTCCAGACCCTGAGAACAGACTGATATGGAAGAAGAGGGAGTTGAGCGACCATGCCAATCAAATATCTTCCTCCCTTCTAAAAAACAAACTCACTACCAATCAAGATAAATACTGAAACCACGGGAGTACAATTTAACACAGATAGTAGCAAGATAACACTCGCAGCTTTCTACAAACTTCATATAAATACTATGCCAATCGATAAGGCAGACCATCCTGAAAATAAAATAATACAAACCTTGGGACACTATGATCCTCAAGAAGAAAATTATGATAAAATATAAAAAATGTATTTAGAGACCAAATTAGAGGTACTTACACCCAATGTAGAGAGAATAGAAGATAGTGCCTGGCTGAGAAAAATATTTGATTGGCTATTATTATTATTATTATTATTATTATTATTATTATTATTATTATTATTATTATCACCGCGTCTTACTACCCGTTCGGGTTATACGCACTTACGCTAATGTGTAATGGTAGGGTGATTATGAGATGAAATGGAGGACCTACAGTTTAACGTGGAATCCGAACCACGGTGGAGGCCTGGCATTCCCCACATTCACAAGATGTCTTGTCAGAGGTGATGGAAGGGTTTGATAAGATTGGCTAAGCGTGTGACGTCACTCAGTACACATGCCAGCGCATTACATACACAAAGTAATAAAGACAAACTAAGTTGTTAAAAATCAGGTCAAATTTGAAACTTTAATCATAAATAAACCTTTAAAAGTCATAATTAACTTCATTACTCTACTTATTAAAATTTAATAATTAATTATATAATATTTAGCACCACGTCTTACTACCCGTTCGGGTTATACGCTTTAAGTTCTAATTACGCTAATGGATTAGGAAATGGGAAGGTTGAATTAGAGGAAGTGAACCCGCATTTGCGTGGAGGGAGAGTGGAAAACCATTTAGGAAAAACCACCCCAGTTCACCCGACCGAGATTCGAACCTCGATCTCCCCGTCCTCAGCAGTCGGGCTCAATACGACAAGCGCGTTAGCCAACTACGCCACCGAGGCGGGTTACTTATTAAAAAATAAGTATTTGTGGCTGTCTTCGTATTAAAATATAACTGCCGCGTATTGGGTGACAAAAGCAATGAAATAATCAAATTCTTCCAAGTAGTATTACCATTCAATTCTCTATAGATTGCTTACACCGACATACCCACAACCTAATCACACGAGAAAAAAAATCATATCAAAAAATCCCCAGTCAATAAAAAAAGGTATAATCATACAAACTCATCAATCAATTTTTTGCCCTCATATACTAACTGTAAATATTATCTTATAGGCCAACAGCGAACCTTCCATGTTAAAACTAACATACAAAGTGTAATTAAACCTGCAACTCGTTAAACAAATCAGCCAGCTCTATAAATCTGGATACCACGCCTGATTGTTGAAAGATAAGGCAGCAGCCGGAAAGTTCCTTCTCGCGATATTGTTATAGTAATATTTATCGGTTTTCGGCGAGGGTTCACTTACGTGAGATTGTTTAAGTAACCCAGGATGTGAAGCCCGCCAGGGAAAGAGCCATAAATAAAAAAATCTTGACAAATTAATTTTTATCTTAGGTTTTGCTCGAGGAAAGTGATACAAGTCGAATTTCAACACGTATGCTGTTTGAATTAAAAATCAAAATAATTTAATTCATCGCAGGGAGGTGTTTTATGGAGAAAACTATATAAGAGTAGACCTAATTGTGTCCCTTTTCTCCAATATGTTGATTTATTTAACTTTTCTCTCGGAGTAATTCTCGTAATATGGTCGAATGTCTGTTTCCAGTCTGTGTTTATTCTCGTAATATTGTCGCAGCAGTTTTATATGAGTCGGTTTATAGTCTGTGTTAATTCTCGCGATATTATCGCAGTAGCTTTCTATGAGTCTCTTTTCAGTTTATGTTTAAACTCGCAATATTGTCGCAGTAACTTTTTATAAGTGTGTTAACAGTCTGTGTTCATTCTCGTGACATAGTTTACGTAGCTTTTTATGAGCCGTTTTGTGGTCTGCTCATTCTCGTGACATAGTTGTAGTAGACTAATATGTGTCGGTTTCTGGCAGGCGAGCAATAATAAATACACTATACTGTACTGGGAGATAAGCTATTTAAATGCTTGTTTGAGAATGGTGGTAATATTTTCAAAAGAGAGTGGAAGGAAGTGTAAAAAAAGTGGCTGTGAGAGTTGAGTCGGGGCGCCAGGATCATAAAAAGCTTCGGGTTGAATCTGGAACGGCGGGTTTACAAACCGTGGTTAGGAGCTCCTCGGTGGCTCGCCAAGTACTTTGAGCTCTCGTATAGCGCATTTTTAATGGTGGAAGAGGGAAGGGAGGATATGGGGATATGGGGGAAGAGGGGAAGGGAAATTGATATTGTCTTCACAACTACCCAAACAACTGATTTTAAAGGTTTAATTATTGAATTAAATTTAAACAATATGTTTAGTTACTTTTAGTTTTATCATTCAGTCAATCAAATGAGCTCATAATAAATTTTAATTTTTATTGTATAGATCTGTGTTTACAGTTTTGTGTAAACTAAATAACTGCATCGGTGGGCCTATGAACAAATAAATCAATCTCGTCGTGTATGGTTTGCCAGTGATGTGGAGGTAGTGGTTTGCCAGTGATGTGGAGATAGTGGTTTGCCAGTGATGTGGAGATAGTGGTTTGAATCTCCACTAAGTGTATCGAGTTAATTTCCCCTTAATGGCTTCTCCAAGTTCCCTTAATACAATGTGAGTACACTTAATCTAAATTCTACCTTTCTAGTCTTGATCCCATTTGTGTAAATGTACCGACAACGTGGATGATAAATAACGTACGGAACATCAATATCTTAAAACGTTGATAAAACATTATTTTTTGTAGGATTGTCAAACATATTTGGGTACATCATAAATGGCAGTTACAAAACAAAAGGTTTTTTTTCATCATTTAATACAGTATACATGAATATCTAGAATATCTTTTGGAACTAACAGGTCAAGTTTTTTAAATCAACGCGTCTTACTAATTGTTCTGATAATACGCATATATTTTATGGGACATAGATGAAGAAGGAAGCATTTTTGAGGTATTATAACTGCACCAGCCTGTAAGGGGAGTGGAGACCCATTTAGGAAAAACCACCCTCAGTCAAACCAAGCGGGATTTGAACCCCGATCTCCTCATCAATAGCAGGTCAGTCTAACACGAGAATGACGCCTTAAACCAATTGACCACTAAAGCAGGCAGGTAAGGTTATTCCGAAGGTGATTCGGATAAAGTTAAAATATGCCTAACATTATATCTTTGCTAGTTCCTTACCTACAATATTTAAACAAATATTACATATCAGCTTTTGTTTAAAGGCCAATATAGTTTTGAATAATATCTAACTTATTATTTGTCCAAGTTATCAGCATATTTATATCAATGGCTTAGGAATATGGGGTAAGGGGTGTAGGGGTTGAATTTGAAGGAGATGAACTCAGATGTGTGGAAGGGTTGGGGGGTGAAACACCTCAGTACGCCCTACTGTAGTTCCAGATCCAGCCCCCCATTCACCAGTAAACTAGACCAGATGAGATTGACGTCATAGCCCGCGTGCCCACCGAGTTCGTGAACCAACACAGTTGTGTTAGACAAGATGTGATGGGGGCGGCCCTAAAGCGACTCGATCTTTGACTGTGGTCGTGATAACCCAGGGATTTTGAACTCTTTGACAGACACGCAATGGATTGCGTGAGAGATGTACGCGCGTGTACGTGTGTGTGTGTGAATGACGAGGAGGTTTTTTTAGTGACAGTGAGGGCGGAACGGATCCGATGGTCCGGATCAACATTCCTACATAAGAGCATCCGTGGCACATTGATGGAAGGGTGGGGGAGGGGAGGTGGAGGAGGGGAGGGGAGGACACACATGCACGATTTATAGTTCGAACGGGGTTGAATCTTAAGAGAAGATACTTTCTAATAAATTATTAGTTTTATAGGATTTAATTTATTTTTTAATCTTTCTAAAAAAAATATCCTAACATTGAAGATTAGTGGTATATAGATGGCATGGATGACCTTGACATAATGGGAGGAAAACTTTATTCTTTTGATTGTAACGTCAGTACGTGTTTTAAAAGCAACGTTGTATTTATTTAGTGGTTTGTGAAATAAATGGGTGGACGAATTGATCAGAAAAACAACCCGGATCTGTAGACTGGTTTTACAGCGAAGAGGAAGTCGAGGGTCGAATCCCAATCCCATGTACCGAGGGCGTTATATTTTTTATGCGTTCCTATCCTTACTTCAATAAAATGTGGGTAGAGATTCTTTAAACTATACCTTTCAAATACCTACTCCATTGGTGTAATAAATTGTGGATAGACCAGACGGGTGTAGTAAAACAAACTTAATAAAACAAATTTAAATGGGCCGAATCAATTTTTTCTCAAATCTCAATCTTCATTTTCCCTACAAATTCTGAATATCGAACCAAAATCCAAATCTTAGAAAATATTATGAGCATAAGGTATGTTGGAATTTTTTTCTTCAATTCAAATTATAATCCTAATAGCTGACATTTTAATGGTCTGGAGTTTGGTTGTCAAGTTTTTACCTATGATAATATTGGGATATAAGCATTTAAGCATCATAAGAGCTCTAAAAATAATCTCTATTCAAAATCTGATTTTTTTTTAAATCTAAAATTTGAAATTTGAATATTTTAAGAATTCGAAAATCAAAAGGCCTTATCTTTTGAGTCTAAAATTTGAAATTTTTCGAATTCTCGAAAATTTTAAGGATTCGAAAATCCAAAGGACTCATCCTTTGGAAAAAAAAAGACTTGTATTAGACGGTATACATAAATTAATCAGTAATTGTCGAAATAATCTAAGATAAAACTTCTCCCAAAAGTCAAAATTATGTTAATAAAGTAAATTTTCGGCGAAGGCAATATCACTGATGCAATTAGCTCCCGTTGAGTGCGCTCGCTCGGGTTTTAGAGCCTGTCGTAACCACATACCTAGCTCCTAATGTTACCCGCATCAGTGGTAGAGTGGTCTAAGGCAATGGTTACCAACCTTTCCTAGCCTAGCACCCACTTCTGACAGTTTGACCACACCCCTCTAACCCCTCTAACCTCCCTCTCCCAGTACCCCAAAGTTAAATGTAATATGTATGCATAATGAAACCAGCGATAGTGAATTTAACATGTTATACTGAACATTCATATTTAATTATTTCAAACTAAATATATGAATATGTGTAAGAGTCAAATACTTAAATCTCGTGTCACAACTT